>VONZ01000286.1:615000-825851 GCA_012976165.1 Labeo catla | reverse complement strand
GTCAGCCCTGCTTACACAGCAAAGCAAACTAACAGCTGCATTCAACCTCCTTTGGGTAACACACACACAATGATCAGTACTCACAAAGACAAAAAGAAAACATGACTCTGACATCACACACCACAACCCACCAGTTCAGCTTAAAAAAAAATCCCCATTCCCCCAGTCTGAAAGCAGACTCGGAGAAGCGCGTGCGAAGATTGCGATGTGTATTAAATTATTCCCTATAAATGCCAAGTACAGCAAAAATCTGCATTATGCCTCAAAACAATAGTGAAGCGCATATTGTGGAGCGCACCACAGCAAGCCATGCATTCATTATTGAAAAACAAAAAGTAAAAAGGCCCATTAAAATGTCACTTGTGCTCTTTGTGGCTGCGGCGACACATGAGTTTTAGTGTTATAAATGGGCCTTGCGTTATTGTTTATGGTGGCTGCTAGCCGCAGGCTACCCGGCGGTGACTGTAAAGTCCACGGATCACACACCACGAGCCTCCGATGCCGCTCCCTCCCTCTCTATACATCACCCCATGAATATTCATGCCACAGGGCCGCGCTCCAGCCAATCGATCACAACTATAACGCATTTATATCCATGATACATGTGGCTGATTTTTTTGGTGTCTAGGAATAAAAAGATATGGCCTAATTAGCAATAAAACAGCCGCTTCGCTGTAGATTTGGAGGCCGAACGCCGCTCCTGCTCTTTTCGCAGGTGATGTAATTCAGACCGCGCCACGTTGCATCACAGGAACATGTCGTAAGGTGAGACTCGAGGCGGGGAGGGATGGCTGTCATCGCGTTTGAGGCTTCCCTGCTGTCTGCTGGCACCGGTTGAAGCTCCTTTGGCATCCGTGGGCATGTTTCTCACCACGCCTCACCTGTGATTAATTATTGACGGCGAGATGAGGATGCGGTAAAGTAAAGCTGCACTGACATGCTACACTGCAGATACATTACAACAACCCCCCAGGCTGCTTCACTATCTCCCTGTCTCTTTTTCTTCCTTTCCTCTGGTTTTCCCCTCATGCGCTTTGTCTTTAAACCCTACTTCTCACTCTCTCTCTCTCTCTCTCTCTGACAACCTTTCCACACTCTCTCTATCTCACTCTGCCCTGCAGTTTGGCAAATTTGACAAGAGCTTTAAAAACTGAGCGAAATGTCAAAGTTGTCATAAACAGTGTGTGAGAGGGAGTATTTTTGGTTTGATAAGGAGGCAATAACAGTTTGATTTAAGGCAGAAAAGAGTGTCATCACATCTAAATCTGCCATCTGAATATCTCGGTCCAGGGTTTGCCGGCGCGTCGCTGCGCACTCATGCAGATGAATGGAGGAGTTTAGGTTGAAACTGAGTCTGCATTATCTCGCATTTCTCTGCGAGGATGACAATAAGTGCTGTAAATGATCCCCGCCTGATCTGTGGGGAAGCACCCGGCTTTGAATCTCAAGTGCGATGCGAGAGTGAAGGATTCCAGGTTCATGATAACATGATAATCAGGGAAGAAACATGAATAGAAATCTACAGCTCTATAAGTGGAAATAAATCACTTTACAAAGACTAACCGAAAAGCAAATGCTCAAAAAACAAAAGTTCTCAAGTTCACACAGGTGTCATGGCAGAGCAAACATTCCCGGTTAAATATTGTTTTACCAATTAATCCTTATTTGAATGATCTCAGGATTGATTGTTAAAATCCCAAGATCTATATTTTTATTCTATGCTAGTTTTTACTGCACCATTTTTCATCGCTGAAAAACTATACAATCCAGCGGCGAGAGCATTCATATTTAATGCGTTTGCAATCTGAATTTAATGTGAAGAGATAAAAAGGATGTGTACTGCAAAATAATAGCAAGAAAACACACAGTTGATCCTTTGTCGCAATCTGATTCACAAACAAACAGATTTTTAATTAATCAAAAACATATAGCACAAATGGCGTAGTCCGATTAAATCTTAGATTAAGTGATGAGTTCTTAAAGGGATAGTTCACCCAAAAATGAGAATTCTGTCATTAATTACCCATTCTCATGTCATTCCAAATCTGTAAGACCTTTGTTTATCTTCAGAACACAAATTAAGATATTTTTGAGGAAATCCGTGAGCTTTCTGACACTGCACAGACAGCAACACAACTAACACATTTCAGGCCCAGATAGGAAGTAAGGACATCGTTAAAATAGTCCATGTGACATCAGTGATTCAACCTTAATTTTATGAAGTTACGAGAATATTTTTTGTGCGAAGAAAGCAAAAATAACGTGGAAAAAAGGGCAAAAATGAATGTGGTAGTTGTGTTGCTGTCTATAAAAGGGTCAGCAAGCTCTCAGATTTGATCAAAAATATCTTAATTTGTGCTCCGAAGATGAACAAAGGTCTTACAGGTTTGCAGCGACATGAGGATGAGTAATTAATGACAGAATTGTCATTTTTGGGTGATCTATCCCTTTAAATTAATCAAGTGATTGACTGCATCATTGACTGAATCATTCATTCAACTGATTTATTCAAATCGCTGATTCATTTTATCTTTCATTTGAACAAAATATTAAAAGAGAAGTCCACTTCCAGAACAAAAATTTACAGATAATGTACTCACCCCCTTGTCATCCAAGATGTTCATGTCATTCTTTCTTCAGCCATAAAGAAATTATGTTTTTTAAGGGAAACATTTCAGGATTTTTCTCCATATAATGGACTGATATGGTGCCCCAATTTTGAACTTCCACAATGCAGTTTAAATGCGGCTTCAAATGATCCCAAATGCGGTTGTAAACGATTCCAGCTGAGGAAGAAGGGTCTCATCTAGCAAAACACTTGGTTATTTCCATTTTAAAAAATACAATTCAAATACTTTTTAATCTCAAACGCTCTTGTCTTGTCTTGCTCTGCCTGAACTCTGCGTATTCTGGCTCAAGACAGTTAGGGTATGTTGAAAAACTCCAATTGTACTTTTTTCCTTCAACTTCAAAAATCATTTCAAAATCATCCTACATCGCTGCAGAAGTACCGAGCCAGTCTTTGCAAAGTGAACATGCAAAGAAGATCAAACACCCTTAACAAAAATGGTAAAACAGCGATATAAGACGATTGTGAAGTTGAGGGAGAACATGAGATTTTTTGACCCTAACTGGAAGAAAACAGTTCAGGCAGAGTGAGACAAGATGAGCATTTGACATTAAAAAGTATATAAATTGTATTATTTTTAAGAAAATAACCGATCGTTTCACTAGATAAGACCCTTCTTCCTCAGCTGGGATCATTTACAACTGCATTTGGGATTGTTTAAAGCCGCATTTAAACTGCATTTTGGAAGTTCAAAATCGGGGCACCATATCAGTCCATTATATGGAGAAAAACCCTGAAATGTTTCCCTCAAAAAACATAATTTCTTTACGGCTGAGGAAAGAAAGACATGAACATCTTGGATGACAAGGGGTGAGTATATTATCTGTCAATTTTTGTTCTGGAAGTGGATTTCTCCTTTAAAATTACTCATTTTAATCTTTAGGTTTTTTTTGTAGTGTTGATTTGTTAAATAACTGCATAATATGAGCCCACTTGTTCATTTTGAAATGTGTATTTTAACATACCAAATGAAAAGTTTTTATTCATGTTTGACAGCGATAGTTGTAAGAGAATTGTTCATATTATCAAAATTAGACATTAGAACTAAAATACACCCAAAATAGCAGAAAATTAATCAAATCGTAATGATCCACTTATATGTAACAGCCAGAATGTGTCCGAATATCTATGTATTGTTTTAGAATTCAAAATAATGTTTTGCTTGGGAAGCGTACTTGCAGTCTCTTCCTCAAAAACGGATGACACTTGGTTTGATATTTTGCTGCGTAATGCACTGACATTCATACATTTTTAAATGTGGTCCAAGTGCTCAACTACTTTTAGGGGCCACTGTTTAAAAATAACTACCCACAACACTGCAAAATATATCAAAATCTTGTTCTTGTTATTGCCAAGTGAGCAACAGGGATGACATAATGTCTGCCTTCTTCCGGCTGGAAGCTTCCTCCCACAAGCCCCGCGGCTCTGGCAGTAGCCATCCTGTCCTGGGCCTGTGCTTCCATTAGCCACACTGACCCGGATCTGTTCTGGCATGGCTCTGATACTAGACCGGTGGACTTGGCCCTTCCTCTCAGCGGGGCAGCTCTGTCAGGACCTCTGTCCAACCCAAACACACCAGCCACACCAGCCTGTCCATATGGCAGTCCCACCCTGCCTGTTTCTGGGCCAGAGCTTGATTCACAAGGGCTGGAGAAAACGAAGTCCTCTTCTTCCAGAGCCCTCTCTGGGGCATCACAACGCCTCTCCAAACGATGTATTCATTACCCCTTCTGTACCCTGGGGATGCTCAAAAGCCTTGTTTCAGAGCGGGGAGTGTGGCTGTGTCTGTTTAAACACTGCTCCAGTCCTACTTAATCATGTGCAGTTGGAGGGGCAGTCCGTGCCGGCGCTCTGATTAATACAGCATGAAGCTGTGGCGGCAGACATAGCTGCAAGGGACGCAAGGCATTAATAACCGTATGCTGCCACTGGTTCTGCCGCTACCTCCGCCTTTCTGAAGTCTAGAGAGACCGTGAGTACAAACACACACAAATACCAACTCATAAGGTGTCATGGAGCCTGGACGCTGTAAATAGCGTCATGGGAAAACTGGCCCAAGATTCATCTCTGGTAATTGCTTTAGTGCACGAAAATGGATTTTTTTAATTCATGCAATTTGTCAATCAGCCTAATCATGACTAATCATTATCATTTGTGGTTCATACGTTCACAACAGTGGAATATCGTGGTCATAATCATTGCTGTCATCATCATTTTCAGCAATACAGACATATTTTTGTAACTTATAGTGGTTGTATATTGACTTCTACATTGTATATTGACTTTTCGTATTACGTTTTCAATGTTTTGTCTGCTAAAATAAAGTAAACCACACATACTCATATATATATATATATATTAATCATTTTAAGTAGTGGCCATTTTTAAAATCATTTTAAATGACTGGATTTTTTTTTTTTTAAACTAAGCATAATACTCAAATATCAAAATAGAACTTACCTAAAATATATAATGAAAATTTAAACTAAAATGATCTCTTTTTTTGCTCTTCAATGACTTGTTTTTGTTAAAGAAAATACTGTTCTTGAATCACAAAATAATATAAATTTTGCTATTTCAACACTCTCAGATTAATAATAATAGTAGTAGTAGTATTAATACTCGTAGTAGTAGTAGTAATAATAATAATAATAATAATAATAGTAATAATAATAATAACCAACACAATATTCAAAGGATTTCTATATAATATTAATTGCACTGTAAATAAAATAAAATAACATAAAATAAAATAAAATAAAATAAAATACTGCGGTTTTTTTTGACCGAAATTCAAAATACATGTACAACACCTAAAAAAAAAAAAAAAACAATTCCTTCATGTCATATTTATACCAATAAACTAATAATATACACATATATATTTGTGTGTTCATTATTTAAAGGGAATTTCTGGCTGTGATAGAGTTTACTGGGGGAAAAAAACACGGAAAATCAAATGATTTTCCTACGGCACAGAGCTAATACAATGCTGGTAGTCTGGATGTACGTACATTGAGATTTTGACTTATCTGTATAAAACCCAGCAAAGGCGGGGGAGGGACTTTTTTGCACTTGAGCGCGCTATTGACGAGAGCACTAAATAAATACAATGTCATCAGCCGAGCACTAAATATGCTGAGGTCTCCAACCTGAAATTAAAAATCAACCAGAAGGCAATATTGATGGAACAGGGGAAGCGATAAAATCAGGCAAAATGAGCTTTTGAAACTTTCTCCCTGCCATAGTTGGGAGCTGATTGTTTGTTGGGGGTGTCGTTCTGCCGCATGATAAAAAACGACTTGCGCCCGGCGCTCGTTTCTTTGTTTCCGCCCTTTTGCTTTACGATTCTCCCATGTGCCGAGTTTCGCAATGGTATGGACCGGCATAATTTATTAAAATATGAGTAAATCAATGGTTGATGTCCTTATAGATTACTTTGAAATCATAAAAGAGCCTTGACAGGAAATGCAGAGTAATACAATTTAATTAAACTGCATATCCTCCCCCTGTGCAGCCGCCTGATTAAAGTGGCAGTCAAATAAAACAGCATTTAATTGGCATACAACACGAAAGCTGTTTGCATGTTTATTTAACATTGCGGCGTATTAATAAAAAATTAGAACCCTAATTGGCCTAACTTGTGCAGGCAGGAGCAAGCTCCTGGCTCCACTTCCCCCTACAGTTTAATGGACTGTGACTGAAAAATAATCCCAGGCTAGTTTAATATTTCTGCAGTCATACTTGATGAAAATCCCTGCTCCCATTGGCCAAGAGCCACACATTAAAAAGCAATCATGGATACCTGGGCCTGCTGGTGAGAATCCCCAGTGGAACAGACCACTTGGAGCGGCCTGGCAGAGAGAACCGTCCCGGCAGGGGGAGGGCGAGGATCATTAGCGTTTTGCATATCTCCAGTGTGCCATTCCGCAGGTTCGTCCCCAGCCAGCTTCCCCCCACCAACACTTCAGAGCCCCATGTCATCCCACTGGCATGCTACCAGAGACAGCTGGAAAGCCCCCTCCCGTATGCTCACTCTCGCTCTCTCTCACTGTTTCTCTCTCGCACTTGCTTTAGATTTGTGTGCACGGACCACCACAATGAGTGATGCTTTGATCAGTGACCAAACATCTCAAACGAGCAGAGCAAACCTCCAGCCCAATGAAACCCTCACTGTCCCTGAAACTGCATTTTTAGCTTTTATTTCGGAATTACAACAGCCTGGATATATAGTTTTGATGGCGCAAAAGGAAAAATGTTAAATAAAAAATAAAATAAAATAAAATAAAAAATAATTAAAAACAAAACAAAATAAAAAAACAAAAAACACATGGATATATAGACATTTTACATTTAGAAGAAATTAAAAAATAATAATACAAATAATAATACACTACCATTTTTAAAAATGTTTTGAATGTCGTTTCTTTGCTTACCAAGGTTGGATTTATTTGATTAAAAAAAATATATATATATATATGTATATATATATATATATATATATATATATATATTGTACGATAACATTTGAAGTGCTGAAAACATTTGAAAATAAAAATTAAAATGTTGATTTAAAAAAATGTAATTTCATTATGCATATATAAGCAGTAATTCATGATATTCATGAAATAATAATAATAAAAACATTAACATCAAAGGTTTGAACAGCAGTGTAAAGATGTCAGAATATCAGAATATATATTTTATCTTTATATAATATCAAATAATATAAAAATATGTACTATTTATTCATCTTTGTTAATGTTAGTTAATAAAAATACAGCTGTCCACCGCTTGTTCATGTTCGTTGACAGTGCATTTACTCATTTTAAACACAATGTGCGATTTTAATAATGCATTAGTTTAGTAGTAATTTTAACGTTAAAATTAAAATTTACTTTTTTTATTACTTTTTTTAAAGATTACAAAATGTTGTAGAAGTATTGTTCATTCTTAGTTCATGTTAACTAATGTAGTTAACTAATGAACCTTATTGTAAAGTTTTTTATTTACATCCACATTTACATCTATACTGGAACACACCCAGAAACCTTATTTTCACATGCACTCTCAAACACATATTCATGCTGTTTCCAATAAAAAAGACCTCTGGCACATGTTGAAGCAAGAATGCACAACACATAAACAAACAGACGTATCCACACAGCTGAAACGGACGGCTACAGAGAAAAAGAGACATATTTCTGACAGCCGTACTGTATCGCTCCCCAACAATCACTCAAAAGCATCAAAAAGCACCATCCCAGACTTGATTCATTTATATTGTATAGCAAGAGCTGCAACTTGATTTAGAGGGAGAGAAAACACCAAGAACGAAAGAAAGAAAGCTAGCTGCAAGTGTAGTCTGTATGCTGCTGAGGACTCTTTCCTCAAGAAGACTGGAAATTTGCGGCTCGTTCTTGATCTGCTCTGTTTTGTCACCCACAGCTGCCAGAAGATTCCCAGGAGTCAAGAGTCACAGAGGCTTCGAGTTCAAACTCCTCTGTCAGTTTTCATTTACTGTCTCTGAGTGTGTGTGCCTGTGTGAGGATGACAGTAACCGAGAAATGTCATAAGGTGATGAAAGCGCATATTGAATCTAACTGGCTGGCTGGATTAGGGATGTAAATAGTGTGTGACAATATAATCACAATGGTAACGATAAGCACTAAACTTAATTTAGATTGCATTTTTAGAACTATTGTGCAGCTCAATGTGCATTAAAATAAAATAACATTTGCAACACTCTTACAAATACAGGCATAAAATCCAAAATGGCCAATAAAGGCAAATAAAAAGCTTTTTATGGAAGTTTAAACTAGTCTTTTTTTTATTGATTTTTTAAAACCACGCGCCATAGAGTTTGCCCGGATTTTTTAGATGAAACGGTGCCGCTCTCTCTATTTTTAGTATGTACTGTATGAAACAGATAAAAGTGGTTTCTTATTGCATCTTATAACTGTTATTTTGCAATCAGTGCTTTACTAGCTTTGCAGGTTTTATTTATATATTAAATGTGTTAATATTTTCATGACATTTTCGTTAATGCATACACAACAGAGGCAAGAATTTTCCCTATTAATACATGAAAGAAACACTGTGCCATCTTTTGCATTAATATTAGCCTAAATATTATAGAAATACTACCATTTATAAGTTTGGGGTCACTAAGATTATTTAAATATTTTTGGAAAAAAGTCTATTACACTGTAAAAAATAAAAAACATAATTTGTTGAGTCAGCTTAAAATAATTTGTTACCCTGCTGCCTTAAAATTTTAAGTTAAGTCAACTAAAATAAGTTCAGTCAACTTGAAATGTTAAGTTGTACTAAGTAACAACTAAGATATTTGTGTCTGCTAAACTTAACAGATGGGTAAGTAACCCAGCTGCCTTAAAATTTTAAGTTGATTCAACTCAAATATCTAAGTTGTCACTTAGTATAATTTAACATTTCAAGTTGAATAAACTTTTTTTGAGTTGACTGAACTTAAAATTTTAAGGCAGCCAGGTTACAAATTATTTTAAGTTGACTCAACAAATTGTTTTTTTACAGTGTATGCTCACCAGCTGCATTTATGTGATTTAAGGTGAGACACTGATTAACTTACAATTAACAAACAATTAACAAACAATTTTTGAATGACAAGTTTTCTAAACTGTTCAGTTTAAATATGCAAACGAGGCATTGTTTAATGAAATGTGCTAATTTGCATACATTTCTAGTACAGAAGTCTGAAAACTGGATGAAATCAGTTTCAAAATTATTTTTGACATATTAGAGTCAAATGTTTTTAGAGGGAATTTTGGGTATTGCATTTTTGTCACTCCATAATTCAGAAAATACTTTTCATAAAAATATTTTCATATTTTTGGGGGGAATAAAATGTTGTATATAATCAAGCTAATTATACATAAACAAATCCCTCTGTAAAAACCTTATAGGATATAGCATATAGAAAAAAAAATAGGATATAGACGGGAATAAAAAAGTAAAGTTTGGTGTGTGTGAAAGTGCTACTGAAGTGGAGATTTATGGCTCAGTGTAGGAGAAAAAACTCATTTTGAGAAAACAGACTGAAAATATGTATTGTAATTTAAATCTATTGACACAAATAGATAAAATGCTATAAAAAGAAACACTTAACAGTGTCTTTTGGATGTTTCCACTTGTCTGAAAAAACACTTTATGAAAAACCAAAAAGCCCAAAATCTCAAACTTGACATGTGCATTAAAAAATAGTGTTTTTGCCCACAGTGTCTCCCCTTAAATGTAAAAAAAACTGTAATATTATAAAATATTATTACAATGTTTAAAAAGAAAACAGTTGTAATATTAAAAATCGTAACATTTTTTTGGAAACTGTGATGTATAAATTATCATCATTTATCATAATTTATATCTATCATTTTAGTCATTTATCATTGTCTTTTCCCCCCACTCTCCTGCCACCAGTTGAGAACCAATGCTATACATTACAAAGCATTGATTTTGAACACATGATAAACGCACACATATAAACAGTCACATTCGATGTCCTTAATAGAGGAAGTGCCTTTCAAAGTGTGTGAGTGAATATGGCCGTGTATGTGTGTGCTTGTGTGTAAGTCACAAATAGTGTGATCCCTCTGCTAGCCTCAGGATACCTTGTATTGGAAAATCCAGCACAGGAGGTCTAATTGAGGAGCTTGGGGAGAGGGTCTATTAAAGATCAAAGCTGATTGATTGGGCCTGACCTGACAACCTGTGTTCTCCTGTGAACTGACCACATGGAGGCATTCCCTTAACAAGACCAGGGTCAGGCAGGACCAACACACATACACACGCACAAACACTCGCTGAGACAAACACGCGCAAATATCTGAAGATAAAAAGAAGTGATCTTTAGATCTTTAATATGTCTGGAAATTGCGCCAGAGCTGAAGGCTTTGGCAAATTAAATGACTGTGACACATCCTGACTGGCATCACAAAGGGATTTCAATGTAACATCTCATCCCAGTTAAAAAAATCACTACAATTCATGCAGGCTCAAAATCAGCCAATGACAGCGAATGTGTTTGATGTTTCAGGCCCAGAAAACTCACAGATGCACTTCTAAACAAATACATCAATGTGATCTGCCAAAAAAGGCATTCAAACCCATAAACAGCAGCAGTGGGTAAAAAAAAACAACTTCTAATCAAAGCTTATCTATCTATCCGTCTGTCTATCTATGCATCCATCTAACTGTACTTACATTTAAAGGGACATTCACCCAAAAACTGAAATTCTGTCATTAATTACTCGCCCTCATGTCATTTCACAGCCATCTTCAGAACACAAATTATGGTATTTTAGATTAAATCCAAGAGCTTTCTGATGCTGCATAGACAGCAATGAAACTCACATGTTCAAGGCCCAGAAAGGTAGTAAGGACATCTTTTAGATAAAAGTTAAAGTTATCTAAAATGTTAGGCTTAAATATGCAAATGATGCATTATTTAATGAAATATGCGCTAAATTGCATAGATTTCTAGTACAAAAATCTAAACACTGGATGAAATCAGTTTTAAAATTCTTTTTGACATATTAGAGTCAAATGTTTTTACAGAGGGAATTTTGGATATCTCATTTTTGTCACTCCATAATTCAGAAAAGACTTAGAACAGACACAAAACAATATATTTAGTCCATGTGATTTAGTGGTTCAACTGTAATGTTATGAAGCTACGAGAATACTTTTTGGGTCCAAAAAAACCCCCCAAAAATAACAACTTTATGTTGGCGCTGATAGCCTTGTGGGCAGTGTGCCGACATACAGTGTCATTGTGCTCCGGGTGTCCCGTGTTCGAATCCCGACTTGAGGACCTTTCCTGATCCCACCCCCCCGTCTCTCCCACTTCACTTCCTGTCAATTCTGATCTGTCCTATCACAATAAAAGCAAAAAATGCCAAAATAGATCTTTAAAAAAATACAATAACAACTTTACTCAACAATTTCTTCTTTTCGGTGTCAGTCTCCTCTGTGTGTTCGAGAGCCGTAATTCTGATGTAGAACGTCCATTTCCCTTAGTTTATCATCTGTATATTCTGGTTCAAATAAGTAAGGCTGGGCAAAAATTTGCAAGTCATCCTCTCTGTTGAAATCTTCAGACATGTTAAGAATAAACAACGTGTACAACGTGCACTTTCCTCTGCTTGTAAACAATCTGTTGTGATAATCTTAGTCTTTGAATAAAGTCGTTATTTTTGTTTACCTTGCACGCAAAAAGTGTTCTCATAGCTTCGTAACATTATGGTTGAACCACTGTCAAATTAGGGCTGGGCGATATGGCCAAAAAATGATCACGATAATAACAAATCAGTCAATACAGATAATTACCACGATAAATGTCACATTTTTATTTCTTTCAAGTTAAAAGCCAGATTTTTGCTAAATTGTGAAAGTTGTAAAAACCAGATGGTTAATTGTGGCTTTAAACTATTCTTTATAGTCAGAACACTTTTTCCAGTCATTTTTCCTTAACAAAATAAATATCTTAATAGAAAAACATAATTTCTTAGTTCTGCATGTTTTAATGAGTAATATTGTTTCAAATCAAGAA
This sequence comes from Labeo catla, assembly GCA_012976165.1. Classification (NCBI taxonomy): domain Eukaryota; kingdom Metazoa; phylum Chordata; class Actinopteri; order Cypriniformes; family Cyprinidae; genus Labeo; species Labeo catla. The sequence goes on along the minus strand of VONZ01000286.1, from coordinate 813,636 downwards.
ACAGGTTTGTGTTGCCTGTTAATATTAATAATAATATGACATTTTTTTTGTCTCTTAGAAATATACATTTGATAGTAGCTTGAGTTAGGGTGCAGATGTAGATTTATGTTCATTATAAAAATGAGTAACATCTGTAAAAAATTGTAGCAACCTAATTTTTATATGGTGAAATTTAATTATTCTGACTGTTTGAGTTTTTTTTTTTTAAATAACCATTGCTCTTCCATAGTATCGTCCATAAATCATGATAATAACAGTTAAAATCACAAATATAGCACGTCAGTACCATGGTAAAAATGTAATATGGTTCCTACGTATTTGTTTGAAAAACAGTAGTCTAAATACATTTATTATAAATGCATAAACGCTATAGCTTAATCACAAAAAATACTGTAATTATATTCTATTACTCCTCCCTCAATACATTTAATACATGTCTAATATAATAAAATTGGTGCTGTCTATGCAGGGTCAGAAAGCTCTTGAATTTCATCAAAAATATCTTGATTTGTTTTCCAAAGATGAAAGGTCTTACAGGTCTGGAATGACATGGGGGTGAGTAATTAATGACAGAATTTTACTTTTGATGAAATCAGGAACTGTGCTATATTTTAAAAGGCATTCTCAATTCAATTCTGAATGGTGCAACACCTTTACTTTGACCTGCTGTTCTGCGTAAGTGTATTTTATTTAGCACAAGTGTCTTGACAAGGACCTCTGGAGGACCTTGATAATGCAACTCATTACTTGGTGCCACAACTGACTGACAGCTCTCAAGAAAGGGTGTAAGCTGGTTTCATTACATTATATAACAAGGACCAAACCGTTTGGAAGGGAAAGGTAGTGGGATATTTATGAGGAGGTACACAGGTCGCTGTAGGGAGTTTATAATTTATGCCCACCATCACTGAAAAAGACTTGATGAGGTATTTATGAAGAGTCTAAAACACACCAGGCCTCAGAAAGCCGAAAGTTTAAAAATCGTACCATGATTTAACAAAAACAAATCAAAACCTCTAAAACCAAACAGAAAGTGGCAATTAGGTATGGGATTCTTGGAGCTCAAAGAGTCTCCATGCACATTCCATCATTATAGCCATTACACTTTAGGTGCTGGAAAAGCAGAGCGCCTCTGTTTTCTCCCAAGGCTGTCCTCCAGGCCAGCCAGCCGCTCGCCAAGCATCAATCAAGTGCTGTGTCCTGGCATAGAACCGATCGATGGCCAACACAGCATCTCATTGATAGAAGACAGCTCCTGACTAAGATATAGCATAACTTTTCTGCTGCCTAGTCCAGCAATAATCTCCAAGGTCAATGGGAGGCGTTCAAGATGGCAGCGTTACACGGATCCTGGGGTTTGAAGCCACTGTGCGCACCAGGGAAATCGTTAAATCCATAACGGGCAGCTCAAAAGCAGGGCCCCCTGACGGGAGCCATCTTATGCATGAAATTCTGATCTCGCCTGCCTGAGAGGCCAAACAAACCTGACCCCGGATGAGACAGCTAATGGGAGATCTGAGACAGGCACTTCCTTTAATTACAGGCAAGAACTGTTTTAAACATTTTCTGAAACTATTCAATTGTAAAGTGAAGCAATCACTATAAAATTCATGCTACAACATGCTGCAGCTGCAGCTTTTTTCCCCCCATTTTACTCAACAGCTCTAATGCCTCTAGTGACAACTTCCCTAAATTATAATTCCATGTAAGAACAGAATACAGGAGTCACTCCTGAATAAGTTTGCAAAAAGGTGGAAAATTTTCAGAAAAATTCCTGGAAATGTATCCGAAATTTTTCCACCCCATTTGTAATTACTGACATAGTTACAATCAAAGTAACAATAAATCAAAACAAAAGTCACTATTGTGAGATCTGTAAGTCACAATTATGAGAAATAAATACACATTTGTGAGATTTAAAATCACTATAAATATAAAAACATTAGCTGTAAGGACATGAATACGAGAAATAAATATCACATATGAGTTGCATTTATTAAAAAGTAATACATATTTGTAAGATTTAATGTCTCAGATGAATAAAAAATACATTTGTGAGATGCAATTTGATTATAATTATGAGAAATACATAATATATTTCTCAAAGTATGAGAAGGTTACAATTATGAGAAGTAAATAGGCTTTAGTGATACATAAAGCCATAATTATGAGAAATACTTGTGTATTTGTGAGATTTAAAGTCGATATAAATATGCAATTGTTAGATATAAAGACTAAAAGAAAAATAGAAATATATAATATTTTTTTAAAATAATAAGATGCTATTGTGAGATCTATAAGTCACAATTATGAGATAAATGCATTTATGAGATGTAGTCATAAACCTGAAAATAAATTTCCAATTGCGATATGAAGTCATAATGAGAAATAAATACGCATTTGTGAAATTAAAATCACTATAAATATGCAACTGTTAGATATAAAGACATGAATAAGAAAAATAAATATGCATTTGTGTAAAGTCACAATGTGAGATATACAATTTGATTACAATTATATTTCTTATATTTCTTAAAAATATCAGAAAAAGTTCAAATTATGAGAAATAGTCTTCTGTGATATATAAAGCCATAATCATGAGAAATAATTATTCATTATTCATGTGAGATTTAAAGTCACAATGAGATATAAATATACACGTGACATGTGAAGTCACAAATACGTAAATATGCATATAGTTACAATTATGTGAAAAACATGTATTTATGCAGATAATATAAAGATAAATGAAGAATTAATATGTCTTGTACTTGTGGCTATATACAGTATCTCACAAATGTGACCCTGAACCACAAAACGAGTCATAAGGGTCATTTTTTTGAAATTTAGATTTACACATCATCTGAAAGCTGAATAAATAAGCTTTCCATTGATGTATGGTTTGTTAGAACTGGAACCTGAGGGTGCAAAAAAAAAAAAAATCAAAATATTGAAAAAAAAAAAAGTCCAAATGAAGTTCTTAGCAATGCATATTACTAATCAAAAATTAAGTTTTTATATATTTACGGTAGGAAATGTACAAAATATCTTCATGGAACATGATCTTTACTTAATATCCTAATGATTTTTGGCATAAAAATCAATAATTTTGTCCCATACAATGTATTTTTGGCTATTGCTACAAATATATTCATGCTACTTAAGACTGGTTTTGTGGTCCAGGGTCACAAATGCATATTTATTTCTTATAATTGTAACAATATTTCACTAATGCATGTTTATGCTTTTTTTGTGACTACTGTATGTATCGCAAATGCATGTGCATTGTCACAAATTAGGTCACAAAAGTCACAACTGTGAAAAATAAAGCCACAAATATGACAAATTTGCATTTGTGAGATATAAAAGTAAAACAATTCTGATTGAATAAAACACCTGGGCTGTTTCTAAATCAACTGGTGTATGGAACATGTGGCCTGACACACAGCACATACATAGCGTGCAAATGGCCTCTGTGGCCTGTGGCATGAGAGGGGCTATGAGAGCTGGCCATTAGGGAAGAGCTATAGGTATGCACAGGGCTCAGGTAATTAAGTGCAGACGCAGGCAGGGAAAGCAGGCCTCCAGATTTATGTGGCGTAATACTGCTCACACTGCATTCCACCACCTCCTCGGCCCAATCTCATAAAGCATTAACTACCTGACCATTCAAACGCACTCCATCATTCTCTTTTCAGCTCTTGTTTTTCCACCGCCTCACCCTTGTTCTCTCCCTCTCCCTCAGTCTTTCTCTTTCTGCCTGCCTGCTCTGCCAGCAGGTACCTCTCCTCCACTGGCATAATGTGCCACCTGCCTGTCTGACGATGCCAGGCCAAGACATCAGTAATAGGGGAAGGCCGGAATAACAAGTTTGTTTTCTCTTTCTTCTCTCCCCCGACCCTCATTTTTCACGACAACGCAGATTAAAGCCATTTCCGCTCAGGGTCGTGTGGAGGGGGTGATCTTCGATCAGTTTCTCTCATCTTGGCAGGGGTTCATAAAACCCATTGGCCCCATATGTTTTGCTATATTGAATCACACACAGTAGGTTTTGATGTAGAGCAGCATCCAGAAACATGACGTGTTTAAGTTACCGTGAGTGAGTTCGAAACTCCCACGAACCCTCCAATGAACGTGCTTTAAAAGCAAAGTTCACTCAGAAATGCAAATTCCATCGTTATTTACTCACCCTCCTTTTGTTCCAGACTTGAATGCACTTCTTTCTTCCGTGAAACAGTAAAGAAGAAAATCTGAGCTACTTTGTTGGATAAAAGAAAAGTGTATGGGGACCAGGGGCTGCTGTCAAGCTTCAAAAAGCATAAAAAATACCAAAAAAGTGTTATAAAAATTGTCTTTATATTTCAAATCTTCTGAAAAGACAGTTTTGTGATATGAACAAACCAAATTTAAAATTCCACTTCAATAGGCTGCTGGAACCAGATCAGTGAGTCAAACTTCAGACTGAATCATTCAGAGAAAGAATCACTGGCTTCGTCCGAAATCTTGTACTCTTTGAGGCAGCTAAATAAAGAACTTTATATTTAGTATGAATATGTGTGTTATTGTCATGTGACCTACAGTACCAGCAGTTTTGTCGCTTCACTGCCATTCACAAATCCTCTCCTGTGGCCTCATGGGATTGTAAAGTGCCCATTGGGTGCTTTTCACCTACTGTTGAATACTGTGAATTCTGGCCTTCTATTTTTTTTTTTATTTTACATGGGTCATTCTATAATTGTGGGTACATCTCATGTCTGCGAAGTATATTTTTGATATATTTTCAACAATATAAAGCCCAGATGATTAATTTTCTAGTACACAATTACATTTTTCCCAATCACCCTACTATATGTTGAAAAAGCCATATCTTTTGTTAAAAAAAAATAATGTTTATATGTCCGGTTTTGTAAAGTTGCTCATTCATCCTCCTAAGCATGAAAATTACCGCAAATATAAATTAATTTCATAGTTTTGTTTTCAGATTAGGTTATCAAGACATTTGAGTATGCGCTTCAAAAATAATAAATGTTTATTGTGATATAACTTGTTTTATTTGTGTCCGAAAAAACACTGTCAACTAAGTTACTCACTAAACCCCTCCACCCCCCTCAAAAAGGAATGGTTTGTCCCATTCTCGCATAATTTGCACAGTATGATGATATTTCCTCTAGAAGCACATGGATGAAACACTAGAAATTATATTCGCTCTCTTTCCCCTAATATTATTTAAACTAGCAAACCTGTGTCAAGAGTCGATTAATTGACTTTCAACAGTGTTGCACGAGTATTATTGCTGCAAATTTTAACAAGACATACCATATGCTCAGCAGTTCTAGGCTTCCATGTTGAGTATAGGCCCAAAACACTAAAAATGTCAACTAAGTTACCTGTCAACTGTGTTACCCAGTAAAGGTAACATGTTGGACAGTAGCAAACATAGATGGTATTTTATGCACATATTCCTACAGATCACCTTTGTTTATATAGCACTTTATACAAGCTTTTTTCAAAGCAGCTATGTAAGGTCATGTTTGGGGTTTTGGGAAAAAGTAAAACTTTTTTCTTCACATTATCAAATTCTAAATGTACCCCTAACAATAGAATGACCCACATACTGTTTCCCGCCAACTATATAGTAGGGAGGTATGTGATGTTGGATGCCGCCAGACCAGATTCAGACCAGTTTTGTGATCTGGATTCACTGGAAAGGTTTGACTCAAAAGATTTGTGAATCATTCATGAACAGGACATCTCTACTTCTCTCACAAACTCTCCTGACATGCCACGGTGTTCTAGAACAGATGTCAAGCTTTTAATGAATAATGACTTGAAACTTTGAAAAAAATGAAATTTTGGTCTGTTCAACACACAAAAGCAATCATATGACTTTAGAAGACTTGAAATAAAGCACAGAAGTCATACTGACCACATTTATTATACTTTTAGGGTGCTTTTTAAAAAACAATTTAAGAGATCAGGTTCTCACCCAAAAAATGAAAATTTTGCCATCATTTACTTACTCTCGTGCCATTCCAAACCTGTATACGTTTCTTTCCTATGCTGAACACTTTTTGAAGACCCAAACAGTTGTTGGTCCCCACTGACTTCCATAGCAGGGAAAGAAATATTATGGAAGTCAATGGGAACCATCAACTGTTTGATCACCAGCATTCTACAATATCCTCTTTTATGTTCAACATTAGGAAGCTCAAACAGGTTTGGAATGACATGAGGGTGAGTAAATGATGACAACATGTTCATTTTTGAAAAAAGAAAGTAAACAATGACAGAATTTGAAGGTGATCTGTTCCTTTAAAGGTGAAGTTCACTTCCAGAGCAAAAATTGACAGATAATTTACTCACCCCCTTGACATCCAAGATCTTCATGTCTTTCTTTCTTCAGTCATAAAGAAATTATATTTCTTGAGAAAAATATTTCAGGAATTATCTCCATATATTGGACTTCAATGGTGCCCCCAAGTTTGAACTTCCAAAATACAGTTTAATGCAGCTCCAAATGGCTCCGGGAGTTGGGAGTTTGGGACATACCCTAGCTGTATTGACCTGGATTGACCCGTTTGAGCTTAAAAAGTATATAAATGATCAATCTGTTTAGAAAATGACCTATCGTTTCGCTAGATAAGACCCTTATTCCTCGGCTGGGATCATTTACAGCCATTTGAAGCTGCATTTAAACTGCATTTTAGAAGTTCAAACCTGGGGGCACCATTGAAGATCATTCCTGATGTCCAATGTTTTCCTCAAGAAACATAATTTCTTTACATCTGAAGAAAGAAAGACATGAACATCTTGGATGACAAGGGGGTGAGTAAATTATCTGTACATTTTTTGTTCTAGAAGGTGAACTTCTCCTTTAAGAAGCCGACTGGAAGTGAAACAGCCAACATGCTCTGTGAAATCAATGTCATATTAAGGCAGTGTTAGATGTGGTATACAGAGACAATAAATATCTACGATAACAGAACGGCTCACGAGAGAGCTCTGACCCGGCGTAACGCCACAGTGCCGCGGAACAGGGGAGTTTGAGGAAACAAAGGGCTCTGGATAACAAAGTAGACAGGTAATCAATAATAACCTCTGATGCTCATAACTGGCTGGTTAGGAACTCTGTCTCCATTTCAGATACTATGCCATCACTTTGTAACAAGAAACAGATGCTTAGAGAGATAACAAGTCAGAGAAATACATCAAATAGAACGGCCATGCTGATCTATACCTCATGATCTGCCCACAATGCCCGACCTTGGTCAGGGGAATTTATTAGGGGAATAGCCTGGGTGTGTTTTGCACAATATGTTCATATTATAAAATGTAATCAATAAACGTGACACGAAAACAAGAAGAATCCACATTTCCGTGACGCGTCGCCCTTCGGCAAACAAATCACGCTTATCGCTTACATCCAGAGGATCGCTGTTGTGAATCTCATTCACGGACAGTAAATTGTCAGAACATTAAGGGATGATGGAACACCTGCCCTGAACTGCGGACCCTAAACATTACAGCTTAAGTCGATGCACTCAGCCGCTAATTGCATTATTAAGTGAGATAAGATCCCGTAGATTATTATTAATGGCCGCCCTGCGGGTTAGACTATCGTGAGGTTGGATTATCTATCTGCGAGCTTCATAACAAGACTTCTCCGGTTCCATCAGCAAGTATTAGAATATTCACAACAACGCTGCTTACTGCACACAGCTGGTGCGCGTGCAGTCTGACATTAAACATAGACTGAGGAAAAGAAGCGCTCGCTCTGTATGCAAGGCCCCATTTCCTTTAGACATCCTTCCTTCTCTTCGATAGATGAGTAAAGGTATTGAGCGTGCGTTCAGGAGGGAGTAATGCTCTTCTCACCTTTCTATATATTCTCATCACTGCACTAATTAATCAAACAGGCTGGGACACACCACAAAGGGTCACAGTGTCTGCGTCCCAAACCGAAGGCTTCTGCCTTGCTGTCCAGGTGGTCAGTGACTTCAAAGACATTGAATGACCTCCTTACATTTACACTTCCATTCAAAAAGATTTTTTTTAATGGTTTTTGAACGAAGTCTCAACAAGGCTGTATTTATTTGATTAAAGAGTAAAAATATCAATACTGTGATATTTACAATCTAAAATAAATGTTTTCTGTTTAATATATTTTAAAGTGTAAATTATTCCAAATTGTGAACTGCCAACACGAGTCACATGAGTCTTTAGAAATCACTCTGATACATTGGTTTGTTGCTCAAGAAAAATTTTACAAACTCCAGACTTTTGAAAATAATTGTATGCATTTGGCAGATGTTTTTTTTCTTCTTTAACAAACTAGTTTTAAACCGGCTACTAATAAATCATAACAGCTGTATAATTGTTAATGTAGAATGTGAATTTCTAAGAACAAAAAAAAGCCAAAAGCAGTAAAATTTCTTCCCAAATGAAAAAGAAATAGGGTTTAGAAAGCCTCTCGGAATGCTTTTTTAAAAATTAAAAAAATAAATGGGAAAATGTGAATCAATCAATATGAATCTACAATGTGCGTTTTTCAGCAGAATTTGTGTTACAAAAGTTATGATAAATAAAAAAGAAAAGAAAAAACAAGAATAGTAAAAAAATACAAATAGCCAAAATATTAATGATTTCAACATGCACTTCCTAAACACAAAAGAGTAGTAAAAAATGTAAATTATGAACAAAATTATTAATCATATTTATACTGATACAAAATATGTATTGCATTTTTAACATTTAAAAATATTTAGTGATGATGTGTATTTCTCAGTCATAGTGCCCAAAAAACAAAAAAACAAAAAAAAAAATATGCAATTTACAAAATGTAAATTATTCCCAAAATATTAATGATTACAACATGCATTTCTTAATACAAATGGCATCACAAGTTAGGAAAAAGGTGGGAAAATACAAAAAATGATGACATTTTTAACATTCAAAAATATTTAGTGACCATGAAGTGTATAAAATGTCAGTGTCAGACCAAATAAATAAATACATAAAAAGCAAAGACATGAATAGTGCAAAAAAAATGATATTATTCCCAAAATATTAATGATTACATCATGCATTTCTTAATAGAAATTGCATCACAAGTTAGAAAAAGGTGGGAAAATACAAAAAAAAAAATACATTGATGAAATGTGTAACATTTAAAAATATTTAATGATTATGAAGTATATAAAAAAGAGAAAAAATAAAATAAAAAATAAAAGCAAAGACATGAATAGTGCAAAAAAAATGATATTATTCCCAAAATATTAATGATTACATCATGCATTTCTTAATAGAAATTGCATCACAAGTTAGAAAAAGGTGGGAAAATACAAAAAAAAAAATACATTGATGAAATGTGTAACATTTAAAAATATTTAATGATTATGAAGTATATAAAAAAGAGAAAAAATAAAATAAAAAATAAAAGCAAAGACAAGAGCAGTAATTATTCCCAAAATATTAATGATTACTTTATGCATTTCTTAATAGAAATTGCATCACAAGTTAGAAAAAGGTGGGAAAATACAAAAAACAAACATTTTTAACATTTAAAAATATTTAGTGACTATGATGTGCATTTCTCAGCAGTGTGAGACCAAAAAAAATGCAATTTACGCTGTTTCCAAAACATTTCAATAGCGACTGCAATATGTGTTTCTCAGTATATTCTGATGTACTTCCATGCCATTTGACTTTTCTCCCCTCTATATGTCTGAAATGAGAAGCTGTGATTTTTGATTGTCAGGACTCCTGCTAGTGAGTACAGAACCATGAGACTGTTCTATATGTTTCATGTTGTGTCTTGTTTCATGTGTGCTATACCTCCCCCTCCAAAGGAACTGAGGTGTTCATTAGTGCATCTGCTCTGAGCTAATGCTAGTGGGGATGGAGTTGTTTGTTGTCACTAGGAACAGGTGAGGGCTAAAATTCATGCGTATACGCTTGCCCTGATGAAACCGTATGGATTTTTTTGGGGTGCTTCATCTTTTTTAGCAGTCCCTTTGAAGAAGAAGAAGAAGAAAAAAGAAAAACTCATTTGCAGAGTCATTTTTCAGCTCACACTGTGTGGCTTTTCAGATGTGGAACCTTTGGGAAGCACAAGCCTAAAGTTCCTGGAATCCATGAACAGAGAACAGTGTGACAGTCACAAATGAGTAAACAAAGCAGGCGTGATTTAGCCATTCATTACCCTGTAACCAGCTATTGTTGTTGCTTTGAGGAGGAGTGGAGGAGGATGGCCTCCACAGAGATTTTGGATTCAATTAAAAAACAACACCTGCTGAGGAAACCCCACATCCAGCTTCTGACATCAGACATATAGAGGGAGGAAACAAAGTCAAATGGCATGGAAATACATCAGCGCATGGACACAGAACAGGTGAAAATAATGTACGAAATAACAATATTTAACTTACTAAATAGACAACTAATGTAAAGACAATCATGAATATGAGGGTGTGATGTAGGACCAACATGGAGACTTTACAAGTGATTCTCTTATGTTTTAAAAAAACTTATATGCAAATATGCAAAGTAATGGGCCGTTCATAACTAGTTAGTGTACGTAAAAACACTTAACAGACAACTTTCTAACCCTAACCCTAACCCTAACAAGTTCTGGTCTTTACATTTTATTTTTTCTGGATTCCAATTTGTTGGTTGTTCTGTTTTTTCTAGACTCAGGTTTAATGGTGAAATTAACTAATAAATAAATACATAAATGAATAAAAAGAATGTCTAATTAATTGAAATCACGAAACGTATTTAAACAAATTAAGTTTAACACTTTAACACTTACATTTTTAAGGCCCTATGATAAGGCCCTGTGTTATTTATTTATTTAGTTTTATTATATATATATATATATATATATGTATATTTATTTTTTCCAAATTCTGCATTTTCCAATAATTTTCTAGATTCCATTTTAATGATTTCATTAAATGTTAATAATCAAAAGCATCTCTAATTAATTGCGTTTTATTAAAACAAGAATTTATTTATTTATTTTTTTCTAGAAATACTATGTTGTGTAGCTACAATTTTCTGGTAAACATTCTGGCAAGTAATTGTTCTGGTAAATATTTCCTTAAAATAATGTTTTACTAATAATTTTATTATTAATAGTAGTACTATTTCAATTTTTTTGTTGTTTTAATTTTTCTAGACTCATTTTTTAGTGGTTAAATTAAACAAACAAAAATAAATAAATAAATAAAAAAAAGAATGTCTAATTAATTGAAATCATGAAATGTACACAATTTAACATCAAATAATTAAAAGTTTAACAAAAATGTAATTTTTAAGGCCATACATTTTATTTATTTTCTCAGTTATATATATATATATATATATATAAATCAAACTGCATTTTCCAATAATTTTCTGGAGTCTATTTTAATTATGTAATTAAATGTTAATAATGAAAAACACCTCTAATTATATATATATAATTTTTTTTTCAAACTCTGCATTTTCCAATAATTTTCTGGAGTCTATTGTAATTATGTAATTAAATGTTAGTAATGAAAAACACCTCTAATTATATATATACATATTTTTTTCTAACTGTGCTTTTTCCAATAATTTTCTGGAATCTATTTTAATGATGTCATTAAATGTTAATAATCAAAAGCATCTCTAATTTATATATATATATATATATATATATTTTTATATATATATATATATTATATATATATTTTTTTTTTTTTTCAAACTCTGCATTTTCCAATAATTTTCTGGAGTCTTTAATTAACTGATTTTATATATATATATATATATATATATATATATATATATATCTAAATATTCTGGTAAATAATTTTTCTGGTAAATATTCCTTAAAAATATTGTTTTACTAATACTTTTATTATTAGTGGTAGTACTATCATTACATTAAGTAATACATTTCTGTCACAGTTTCTTCAAGTTAACCCGAACTTTCATTTTGACGGCAAGCATAATATACAAAATCATAAAAAAGGGAAAAAGGGAGAAAAAACAGACCCTGTGTAACTGTGAAAACATGCTAATAAATGTTTGAATATTTTGTTTTGAATGAATTAATATGCTATTTCCTAACTAAATTTAGATGCTATTTAAAATAGAGTAAAACTGCCTTAAATTAATAATATCATAATAACAAGAAACTGTGAAATATTAACACTGGGTTTGCACCATGAGCACCACAACATCAAGCTAAAAAAGTCCAACTTTCAAAATAAAGTTTCTCAAGGCCCCATGCGCTTTGTTCCATTCCGCTACGCTGCATCTAGCTGTTTTTGAATCCAGTATTGCGTCCTGTGCGAACGGCCCATAAAAATGTGAAATTCCACTAAAGTAAGTTAGTATTTTGCAGAAGCGCCTCTGGTCAAAATCAGAGCCAAAAAAACCCTGATTCTTCAGACGAGGAAAAGTAGTTCTGCAGATATATACATTCGTAAGAGAAGTCATCTCTCTCGTGCAGGAGCCAAGCGTATGAGTCATGTTTACAGAGCACCTTGGGTTTAGAAGAAGAAGGGAAAAATGTAGCTTACACTCAATAGTAATAATCATAATAATAAAAAAAGGTGCAACGAGAACTCCTCGCAGCCAGAAGCCCATTCATTAGTGCTCCATAGACCCCCGCAGGAGCGATGGGACCATTTTCCTGCATTGCATTCGGATCGGGGAGGCTCAGCAAATTTGTCGTCATGACATAAGGACAACGTCCTTTGTGCTTCGCTTCTGGAAATGGATTTGGAGATGTGCACCGGGGCTCTGAGGCGCAACCCGCTGACAAATAAGCTAATTCTGCATGAGTGCACAGACAGCAGCAGAAGAAATCAAGTGACTGGATAGAAACGACGAGAGAGAGGGGCGGGAGCAGACCAGCTCTCCAAACTCAGAACAGTTCAATGGACCTTTTTTCCCCTACATTGCCCAGGGCGAGCATATCAGGCCTGACACCTGCAAACTTCACCTCCGCTGCTTACGCATCTGGAGTCCGTCACCGTAATGTGAATCACGCCGCACATTTACGAGTCTCTAAGTGTGACACGCATTCATCAAATAAATCCCTGAACTAATAAATGATTGAAGCGATGAATAAGTAAACGATTGGCACTGATGGGATCAGGAGCGAGATGTCGTGCGCAGTGCACACTACGGTCATGAACAGCATCATCGATCGCTGCCTCGCATGTTACTGATGTATAATAGAGGGACCTGGAGCGTCTTTCTCTATCGCGGCGTGTCCCTGCAGTCCAGGCCTGGATTAGAAACCAGATTACTCTGTCACACTGAAGACCAGCTCTCTGATCAGTGGTTTATTACACTAATTGATCACCATCAGTCCACACATCCCAGGCGTATAATGGCTGTCTCGAGTCACACCGGACTCCGCGCCTGCTCGCGAGGACTTTATTGATGTTGACCTAAATATAGATGCTGTGACAGAATCAACCTAGAAGCTAAAAATGCTCCGATGTTTACACATGGTGGATCTTAAACTATTCCCTAAATTACAGCATGAGAACACACTGGTAGTGAGATTTTAGCAAAATTTATAATTGAAAAACTGGCCAGTGTAATTTCATGTAAATAGCATTGGACATCATTTTTTGTTCTAATTAAAATATAATTTAGGAGTTGTATGAATATCTACATTTCTTTTGAAATAAATGTAAAATACCTAAATATTAAAAATATATTTTAAAATATTTAATATATTTTATATTATTATTTTTATTATTATTATTATACTTTTATATTGCTATTTTAAATAATTGAGATTTTCAATCTATCCATCCATTTATCTATAAAAAATTATTCTAACAGTTGTTTATGAAATTATTTATTTTTTAATAAATACATTTTAAATACATAAATTGTAAATAAAAATTAAATAATATAATTTAATAACACGTAATATAATATAATTTAATAATACGTTAAACTACATTTTTATTACAATTACAATAATATAATTAATAACAGGTAAAAATATTACAATTACTGGACATCATAATTACAAAAACAGACTAATGTTATAAACATTGAGTCAAATAATTAAAACTAGTTACCTTTATTAATCATTTATAATAATTGTCTATATTTAAATAAAACAAGCATATAATCATTTTTGTTATAATACTGTTTGTTTAGGGCTATAAGGGTTTTTACACTTATTTATATTTACAAAACAAAACACCTTTCAACCAAGGCTTTTCAAGCCAATATTCAAAGTTCTGTCTTGTCAAACTTTATTTTAAATAAAAAAAATGAACAAAACAAAACAAAACAAAACAAAACAAAAAAACAAACAAACAAACAAAAACACAAAAAACATCTTTCTAACAAGGCTTTGTCAAGCCAATATTCAAAGTTCTGTCTTGTCAAACCTTATTTTAAAACAAAAAAATGAACAAAACAAAACAAAAAAAACAAACAAACAAAAACAAAAAAAACCATCTTTCTAACAAGGCTTTGTCAAGCCAATATTCAAAGTTTTGTCTCGTCAAATATTACTTTTAAACTATACTTAAAAAAATTGTCAAAACAACAAACAAAACAAATGAAAACACCTTTCAAACAAGGCTTTGTTAAGCCAATTTTAAAGGTTCTGTCTTGTCAAACTTTATTTTCAAACTAAACTTAATTAAGAAAACAACAAACAAAACAAAACACCTTTCAAAAAAGGCTTTAAGCCAATATTGAAAGTTGTCTTGTCAAACTTTACTTTCAAACTAAACTTTACAAAATTAACAAACCAAAACAAAACAAACAAATAAATAAATTAAATAAACAAGGCTTTGTCAAGCCAATATTGAAAGTTCTGTCTTGTCAAACTTTACTTTCAAACTAAACTTAAAAAAATAAACAAAACAAAACAAAACAAAACAAACACCTTTTAAACAAGGTTTTGTCGAGCCAATATTGAAAGTTCTGCCTTGTCAAACTTCACTTTCAAACTAAATTTAAAAGAATGAACAAAACAAAAGAAAACTACAACAAAAAAAGAAAACAAAACAAAAAACTAAACGAACAAGGCTTTGTTCAGTCTTGTCAAAATAAACTTAAAAAAAAACACAAAAAAACAAAACAACAAACAAAACAAACACCTTTCAAACAAGGCTGTATCAAGCCAATATTCAAAGTTCTATCTTGTCAAACTTTGCTTTTCTGAGAAATTAGTCACATACATGTTTTTTTCTACCTTTTCTCAACTAGAATTCAGAAACAGATTTCTAATGTAATTTGGAAAAAGAATTCTCAATTCAGTTCCAAACGGTGCACAACCCTAATGCTAGCAAGGGCCTGTTCAAAGCCAAGTCAGTTTAATAAAAGCAGCTCTGTGCTAATTTAGGGCTTTAGCTATTTGTTTCATATTGATCTCTGTCTGCTTCTGCGTTTTGTATATTAACACTCTAATCATAAATCACATGATATAAATAATGCGCTCCGCCGGTTGCAGATGCAAGCCTTTGTCTCCGCAGAGCACAAAACCAAAGGTCAAATGATTAGCTTTGCATGCATGCATGCCTTTAATGATTTGAATAAACCTTTGTGTCCGTGTGTGCATCCTCAGCAGAAGCAGCAATGAAACAGAGAAAAGAAGGACTAAATTAATGACTGCTCTTCTGTTTGCTAGCCTGCGTGTGCCAGGCTGATGACTCAGCAAAAACGGGCTCTACCCATGCGAGCGCGCCGTAGAACCAGCTGCAGTTCATGCACAATACGCCAAGGATGCGCTAACAGGATCTATTAAAAAACAAACCGCCGAGGTAGGAAAAAGATGGCGTCTTTACGCTAAAATGCTGTTGACAAGGATGCAAAAGCGTGTTACACACTCGATTCGAATGCATCGCTCCCTTTATAGCCGACTGTGAAATGCTCATTCGGATTTATCAATACGCAGTACACACGCTCATCAAGGCCTCAGTCAAACAATTCTCCACGCTACTTCAGGTGGGTTTTTAAATGATTAATACGCAGCCCTCTAAGGAGCACGTTACTTCATAGACCCTCTCTTCATGCTCTGACTGCATTGTGAATAATTTGTTCTTCTAAAGTGCGTTCCCAAGGTCTCACTTTGGGAAACTCCAGCCATTTATTTTGATTTGATCTCGAGCTTATGAGTAATTATGAAGTGCCATAGGGCACATTCTGCCTAGTCAGCAGAACCGAAAGCAAACATTAATTTACCATGCTTAGAGTCAAAGTATTACGAATACGAAGTCGAGTCTACGACTGCCACGGAAGGGAGGGGAAGGAGCCGAGATCATGTTAAACCAGTGACATTAGCAGAATGCAAATGCGCTGCGACCGGCTCCTGCAAAGTCTGCAGCGAAAACGTGCTGTTGAAATTATTTCGAGCGAGCAAAAAAAAGCAAAAAAGTTTCTTTTCTCTCTTTGAGCAACTTTCCGAGCGCAGTTCAAGAGGAGAAGAAATCCCTCCAGGACACGGAAACAAGAAAAGAGCCTGCCAATGGACAATCCGGTGGGAAAACGAGACGTGCTGATCCGTGGGGAGCCTAAATACGGCGACGCTAAAGCCTGTGAAAGATTTAAATAGCGCTACTGAGGTCCAGCGGGGCCACATATAGTATCAAAACACGAGCGACTGTCCAGAGAAGCTACTGCTGTCAAAATGTCTCCAGGGTACAAACAATAAATAGACGAATAGGACTAGATGGGGCAATTAAACATTTTACAATTCGCTTCAAGTGGTCAACTTGATCACAGGAGCCTGAGGGGGCCACAAACGCACACTCAAAGGATTATGGGTTCCTTTAAGAGACTGCGAAGGACGCCGAAAGCACCGTGGCTGCGGTATTGGCCGAGCCGTAGTGTCTTGGCTGACCTCTTACGAGAAAAGGATGCGTTCTGCTGCAATGCTCTGCTTATTGAAATCATCTATGTTAAAATCACAGCCATCCAGCGCATTAGCAGTGAAATTAATTGAAATAAGACAATTCAGCACATGCTGCTCAGTGGGCCCTCCTATCTCTGCACTCCATTGCTTTCATTTGCAGCCCTCTCGCTGGAGATAATGATCACATTTAGCCGCAGTGCCCCTAATAAGATGACAACCGTGGCCACTGCGTGCTCCCGCTGATGCTAAAAAGCAGGCCACAAAGTCATCTTTGCACGCAAATTACTTAACGTGCATTAATGAGGGGCTAAAACTTTTGGTGATGTATTGCTCTCAAATCAATGATGAAGCGTGTGAGTTTTTATGAAGCCGGGGGGAAGTGGCAACGCGTCCTCGTGGTGGGTTTTGGTTCATTCTGGATGCTGGGATGGGTTAACCGCATCCGCCTTTGGATATCCCTGGAGTCTTAGGATTTGGGTTGTAGGGCAGAGAAGAATGAGTAAAATCTATGCGTAATCTACAATGAGTAATTACTGAATAGGCTGATCATTTTTCAGAGGGGTGTGTGTGGGAGGTTAATTGCCTGGAGGAGAGCTGAGGGAGGCTCTGGGCAGCTCCAGGAGACGGGGGTCAGTAAGACACGCGGATGGGGAGAGAGGTCACAGGGTAGGCTGGGAAACTCCTCTGCTGGTTAGTAATTACCGAAGAGGTCAAGACCAGGTGTGTATGCACACACACGCACGCATGCACAAACACATACACCTCACATAGTAGTGTACATACACACAATGCCAAAATAACAAATCCTTTACTCCCTCACCGCCAGCTAGCTTCTACTGTTAGCTGTTTACATGTGTTTCTAAAGCTTTGTGGACTCATATAAAATAAACTCTAAAAACAATTTCACACTCTCATTTAAAATTTCTAGGTGTCTACTATGATGGTGAGAATTACATTTAAGAATAAAACTCTTGCCTCATTTTTAATTTCAGTGCTACAGTGTATTTTGTTTTGCTTAATTTGGGGGAAACAAACCTTGTTTCAAACATCACTTATATATCCTTTTATGTCCTTGATTTAAGTGTACACAAACTTTTGAAAATAAATTATATAAGCATACCTCAACTATTTTGTATTTTGAGACACTGAATAATTTTTTGAACCACTGATGTCACATGGACTATTTTGACTATGTTCTTACTACCTTTCTGGGCCTTGAACGTGTCAGTTGCATTGCTGTCTATGCAGGGTCAGAAAGCTCTTGGATTGAACAAATCTCATAAATTACACTTGAAGTATTGTTAGTAATTTAGTTGCTATGGATTTACCTCTGAAAAAAATGTTAATAAAATAGCAAAAATAAAAATTACAATCTAGATGTAAGCAAAATCTTAATAGGTCAAGATAACCCTTCTAATTAAATTATTATTACTGTGTTTCGGTAGTGACAAATTTGGGGAGAGGACAAATATTCCAACACTTCCTGAAAATACAACATGAGAATTAACTGCACAAATACTAGAAATGTGTATGCAATTTGCATACATACAAATTTTTGGGAAAAACACACCAACTCTTTTTCAACTTTGACTTTTTGACCATTTCTGTTGAATGGCCCTGTAGAATATATAATAAAACATTCTTTAGAATATATAATAAAAGTAATTATCTACACTTTTTCTATAGATATCTGAAAGCATGTCAACTTGGAACAAAAAAGCTGAATTAATGCAGAATAAAACAGGTAACTGTAACAACAAAAGTACATCATGTTCACCAAGGCCACAGTTTCTCAGTCTCAATCTACCTATCCTGTAGAGGGACTTTTTTTTTTAGTTTTTTTGCTCTGACAGCTCTGGACTTAAAGGTTCTCGACCACGTCAATCAAACCCTTCTCCTCGCCAGCACTTGGTAAACACTCCAGTCGCCCTGTGACGGTGGAAACGGTTGTTTGTTTTCCTTCTGTTTTTCCCTCCTTTCTTTTCCCTTTTCCCACTACTTCTCGGAACACAGTGGGAGTCGTGCCTAATGAGCCACCACCCAGCATCTCCTCCTCTCCGCACCAGCCATGCAACCCTTAATCTGTGACTTAACCTGCCCACTGAGCGGCACTGCTGGCAGGAGAAATTACAGCCCTGTGGTTTACCCAGACTGCACTGTACCCCTCTCACAACATTTAATTAATCCACTGGGGAGCCAGATCTTGCTAAATATAATCCCACCGCCGAACCCCGCCGTTCCCGCTGCCCTTCTGACGTGCCTCCGAAGAGACGTGCGTCGATGAGAGCGCAATTAGATATGTATAAATATTGTTATTAACAAGACGACCGCTCGAGTAGAAAGAGGTCGCACCGCAGCGAGCGGAAGGTGAAAAAGATGAAAGGTACTTGAAAGAGGCGAGGCAGGACGTGGCGTGCTTTTCCGAGCTCCTGCCTGTATCGTCTCCCCGGTACCGCCACAGGAGCCGGATGAGTTCTTTTGTCAGGAGGGGCTTTAGTCACACAATGTTCTGTGATTTATCCGCAACGGAAAACTCCGAAGAACAAATAGAGTCCTCTCGGGGTGAAGACAAAAAGAGGACATTCTCACTCAATGGCCATTTCGGAGCCCAGGTGTCAGAGCTAAAACACTTCCAGCCTGATCAATGTATCGCCAACCCCGAAACATCCCGTGCGCCACCCGTGCCATTCAACCACCTGCGATAACTCAAACCTGCCTCGCGTCCGGACGCCCCACCTCCGCCCGCCCAGCTCTGCTGTGGGGTTAGACTCATTTCCACTAAAAGCACTTTGGGGCAAATGTTCAATCAGACCCAAGATGATCTTAGCTGGAGAGGCAACAGGAAACAACGAATAAATAAAGGGCCTGCAGTAAAACCGTGAGCAGTGGAAGTGGACCTGAAAGGATCAATCCTGGTAATTGCTGTGGTAGAAAATGAATCAGGCAGGAGGGGAGAGAAAGAGTGAGAGCGAGAGAGAGATGTGGCCATATAAACACAGAGTGGTAAACAAGTGCAAGAGGAGCTGTGGGAGCACGCTACGGCACGGTTACACACAAACAGACATGACCTGCAGCCTGAAAACATGCTGCACAGCCTCCGAAAAAACAAACAGCAGGTGGCCTGCAAACCAGCTGCATTACAAGTAACTTTACACCTCGCTTATTCAGATAGAATCGAGAGGGCTTCGTATATGGATATAGGAAGAACTTCGGCACTTTTACTGATGTCATACGGCCATTTGAAAAGTGCTGAAGAGGAAAGAAATGTGCATGTGAGGACGTGGGATTATGAGGCAATCTCTCAGCTCGGGTGTCAGGTCTCATTTGGAGCGGAAGTAGATGCTTGCTCCTGCTGCAGCACTTAGCATCACCTCCAAAAGCCCTGAGGCTACAGCAGACAGCCTTCTTCTATAAGTGCAGTGTAAGAATGTATTTAGCTGTAGACAGGTAGGCGGGAAAAAGGGGTGGGAGGTGGAGAGGCGCACGGCTTGGGTTTCAAGCCCGGCAATAACCGGAGGATGATCGTGTTATGCGAGTATAATGAAATGGTCAGTGATGATGATGAGAGTCAAAGTCCCTCAGATTTCGCTGATAATCAGAATCATCTATGAATGTAATTTTACGGATAGCAATTTCTGTTATCCAATATATTATATTGTGGGTAAATCGTCCTTACAACATTGAACACTATTTTCCATTGTCTTAGAATTTCAGCATTACTTTAATAAACCATTTAATGGAAATAGTTCAACTAAAAATGAAAATTCTGCCATCATTTACTCACTCATGTTGCATTTCTTTCTGCAGAACACAAGGGAAAATATTTTGTAGAATTCTATTAACTGAACAATTTTGGTTATCATCGAGTTTTATTGTAGTGGGAAAAAAGACAGAAAAACTCTTCAAAACCAGATATCTTCTTTAACTTTATCAGTAGAAAGAAAGTCATACAGGTTTGGAAAAAAACATGAAGGGAAGTAAATGATGAACCTTATTTTTAACTATCCTGTTAAATAATTTTTCATAAGGGTCAATTTTTTTTTAAATTGAGGTTTATACATCATACATCAGATAAATAAATAAGCTTTCCAATGATGTATGGTTTGTTAGGATAGGACAATAATTGGCCGAGACACAACTATTTGAAAATGTGGAATCTGAGGGTGCAAAAATATTACGAAATTGAGAAAATCGCCTTTGAAGTTGTCCAAATGAAGTTCTTAGCAATGCATATTACTAATCAAAAATTAAGTTTTGATATATTTATGGTAGGAAATTTACAAAATATCTTCATGGAACATGATCTTTACTTAATATCCTAATGATTTTTGACATAAAAGATAAATTGACCATTTTGACCCATACAATGTATTTGCTATTGCTTCAAATCTACCCGTGTTACTTAAGACTGGTTTTGTGGTCCAGGGTCACAAATACTATTTATTTTTTAACCAAATCTTAGTTAAACTGCATTTGACAGCACTTAGTAACCTCATAGCAATAGATGAAGCTTCAAGGTCAACAGCATATGCAAATAAACATTTCATATTTTGTAATTCCGTCAAAAAATGTAGATTTTTTAAAAATGATGCAACATGAAATCAATTCTGCTGAAAAAATATTCATAGGATTTTTTTTAGATTCAAGTGCTAGCCGACAGCAAGCCATCAAAACATTATTCTAAAATCTCAAACTTTAAACAATATTATGTAATCAATAGGGCTGTCATTTTAACACGTTAATTAATTAGTTATAAAAAATAATGTGATTAAAATATTTTAACACAGTTAACACGCTGGCCCCGCCCTCAGGCCTGTACGTCATCTTATATTTCATATAGTTGACTGTTGACAAATATGATGCAGAGTAACAACTCCATAAATGCAGTTATGCCCCAAAATTCAAGATATTGGTGCAAAAATGCCCCTGTATGTGTTTTGTCTCATATTTATATGTATCACGTCACACAATATCACACAGGCAGCAAGAGCAATATGACATGAGTGCTGATTTTGTCTATCACAAGCTTAAATGTGATTTTATACAGCAGTTCATTAAATAAGTTGATATTATGTTGTATTTTAAACACAATATTATGTGTCTTTGCTCAATTTTGCTGAGAACATATTACCTTTGAAGCCATAGCAGAATTTTTGCGCATCTCGGACCAACACAGCAGTGTTTAGTTTCTGAATGAATCCGCGTTTTGAATGAATCGTGTGAATCAATGACTCAAAGGCCCATTCATAAAGAGAGCCATTTACTTAATTCCTGATTGAATCAGCTGTTTGAATGATTTCACACACAAAAATAGCTTCAAATAATCTTATGTGGGTATTTCAAAGTCAGATTTATTTTGCGATTAATTAGATTAATTAATAGAAACATCATGTAATTGATTAGATAAAAAATTTTAATCAACTGACGGCCCTAGTAATAAATGATTACGAAACTGTCGCCAAGGTACAAACTAATTTTTGAACGAAACAAGGTCTGTCTAGTGTTTTTTAATTTTAAAGCACTTTTGCAACAGAAACAAGGTCATCTACTTTTACTCTCCTCACACTTACCATAGAAATCACCTCCAAGCCAAACATCTCAAGAAGAAGCATGCATTTGCCAAAGATGGACAGTCCCTTTTCAAACAACAGAAAAGACTCATAATATCAGTATGCCACCCACTAAAAGCATGAGTGTCGTTAAATCAATAATTCATTTACTTTAATGAGATAAGTACTTTGGAAACTAATTGCATGCTGCCCCATTTAGTCAAGCCATTCAGCGGCCTTAATGCAAAACACATCTCCCTTACGTGGCTGCAGGACACACTAGGTTTAGTCGGTTGCATCTTTGTCCGAAGTTGTGACGACGTGTCACGTTTTCAGATCAACACTGCATTAGTTGAATCTCACACATCCCTGGTCACTACTTGCACCACCACTACCTGTTTATGACTCAATGGTGTCTCCAAAAGAAAACCTTTGAATTTTGAGTAAATGTTGATATGTAATATCTATGCAAATTCGGAGGTAGCCACAACAGAGTTTGTATCAAAGAAGAGGAAGTTAAAAAAAGAGATTTATTTCACAGATGACCTCCTTTAACACAGGGTCACTGTATATAGTAGAATGAAATTTGAGGTACACTGAATTCTAATGTTTTCTATGAAAAATATTTGGCTTGAGAAAAAGTTCCAGACTTAAACTTTTAAACAGGCATGTTTGTTTGCTGTAAAAGGATTTAATTGCATCTAAAGTGAATTACCAATGATCGAACCATACAATCTTGTTTCACCTGGTTGAGCTCTCAAATAGTTAGACATCAAATTAAACTGTCCAATCACATCCAGCTGCTTTTTAGCTGAAGGTACAAGTGATCTTCTTTGCTGGAAGGACCAAACAATATTCAATGGAGGCATTATTGCCTAGCAATAATGCATGAATGTGATGCACATTGATTTAAAGTGCCACCAGTATGCCATGCACTGTACAAAACAGCCAATTAAGTTATCCAGCAAGCCCGCAATTATTTATCAGCGTTGAATTAGTCTGGCGTTTGTATATTTAAAAAGGGGACATGTCAAATCAGAGCACTGATTATCTGTTTCATTTTGTGTTGATCTTATTTAATCTAATTTAATCATCTAATTCTTTAATGGAAAACAGAACTAGGCGTGGGTGCTGCATCAGGCTTTTTGTTTTCTTAAACTGTTGTGGAGCCTAAAAGGCAAATATAAATTAGCACAGCTTAATGCAGTTAAGCGGTTTTCAAATTATACTTTATATAATGAAATTCAAAACAAACTGTTTATAGCCAAACATCCTCCCAGGAAATGGTTTCAACAGTTTTATACAGGATTTTCTTTGAGTGAAGCTTTGCAACATTAGTTCTATTTTAATGTAACAATTTATAAAAAAGTGTCATTATGAAGTCACAACCTATCAAAGGTTTATTTTATTATATAATGCTCAATATAATGTTTTTTTAATCTATTAAGTATTACAGCCAATGATATATGTATGGAAGCCCATATCCGCCATTGAATAGAAAATAAAATAAGGTCATTGTAACTTTTATCTCCCAACTTTTACATCTCTCAATTTTGAGTTTTTTTTTCCAGAATTGTGAGATACAAACTCGAAGTTGCAAGTTATTGTGCGTTTATATCAAGTAATTCTGACTTAGTTTTTTACAATTCTGAGAAAAAAAGGCAGAACTGTAAGTTTATATTCATGTAATTCTGAAAAAAAGTCAGAATTGCAAGACAGAAATTTAATTTTGTAAACATAAAGTTTTTATCTCGCAATTCTGACTTTATTTCTCGCAATTGTAAGTTTATATCATGCAATTCTGAGAACAAAAATTCAGAACTGTGAGTTTATTTTCATGCAATTTTGAGAAAAAAGTCAGAATTGCGAGATAGAAATTCAAATTTGCGAGAAGAACGTTTTCGTCTCAAAATTCTGACTTTATTTCTCGCAATTGTAAGTTTATATAATGCAATTCTGAGAACAAAAAGTCAGAACTGTGAGTTTATTTTCATGCAATTTTGAGAAAAAAAGTCAGAATTGCGAGATAGAAATTCAAATTTGCGAGAAGAACGTTTTCGTCTCAAAATTCTGACTTTATTTCTCGCAATTGTAAGTTTATATCATGCAATTCTGAGAACAAAAAGTCCAAATTGTGAGTTTATTTTCATGCAATTTTAAGAAAAATGTCAGAATTGCAAGTTTTTATCTCACAAATCTGACTTTATTTATCATAACTGGGTTTATATCGTGCAATTCTAAGGAAAAAAAGTCTGAACTGTGAGTTTAGTTTCATGCAACTGAGAAAAAAAGTCAAAATAGTGAAACAAAAAGTCGATAACCTTTTTTATTTTTTATTCAGTGATGGAAAAGGGGTTTCCATATATATGTGATGAGATTTTAGAGGAACTAGTTGTCACACAGAAAAGTTTATCTAGCAAGGTTTTAAGGCAAAAGTACATACGTTGTCCTAAAGGGAATTTACAGGGTTTTTTTTTGCCACCGACTCAAAATAATACATTTATTTGTAAATAAATACTGTTATTTTGGCCAAAATCTGTAATTCATGAATTGCACCATAACATATAAAACATGTGACAACTTGCCTTTTGACAACTATATAGATATATATAGTGTCCTCTTAATAATATTATATTAGTTTATATTTTCTGTAGTTTACAGGCAATAAAATTATTATAAATTGTTACAATATATGTATTGACAGCAGGACCAAACTAGGAAGCAAACATAAAGGTCATATTACACTAGTAAATTCTGTTAAAGAGTGTAATTTTTAACCTGATGGCATATTTCTGAGAGACATGTGGCATATGTATTTGTGGCGGCTCATGTATTCCTGAGGATCACTGCGGGGATTCCTGTACTTGATCTCATACCTGTTGAGCTAACACATTTTTTGAACAGGAAAGGATTTCATTACATTAGCATGCTGTGCTCCGACTAAATTTGTAAGTTTAATCAGCCTCAATTAAATTACAAGCCAAACATAGAAAGTGAGGAGCGCAGCAAACGTGTCTGTTGCCGTCTGCTTCCATCAGTGAAATCAAGGATGTTTTTAAGCAGGTCTTATTTTTTTAACCTGCACACATGTATTATACCGCATACGCATGAATAATACATGCACTCACATGGACGCACACTTGCACATTCACATACCCATGAGCATTGGAAAAACCTATGCGGATTTATCATCGTTTGCATGTATAGGGGAGACGCATAAAAAAAGCCACATGCTGCCCTGATCAAGCCATGTATCGATTTCCCGCAAACAAAAGATATTGTGAGGCCATGAATATGTAACACTAACAATCATATGCATAAACATGTAATCAGAGGGAAATATTTCATATCTGATAGTATCTGACTGTGCAAAACCTTGAATTTTACTTCTTTTTTTAATGCAAAAGAGGCCGCGTTTTACAACCTCTCGCCAGGAAGCGGAGTGTGCTATAAACGGCTGCTGTCTCCCAGAAACCTCCACCAACATAAGCTGCAAACTCATAACTCCAAACGTCCCCTGGGAGATGTTATTTTGGTATTACATGCCCGAGAGACAGTTGTAATATAATGATAGGATGTTATGAATGGCCTCTTAATAACATGCCTTGGTTAAAGAGATGAATGAATATTTACTCTTAATCAGATGCACTACAATTCAAAAGTTTGGGGTGATTATGATTTATTCGTTGAAGAAATTATACTGTCTTTCATTTAATTGATCAGAAGTGACAGCAGAACTTTTATAATGTTACAAAAGATTTCTGTTTTTAAATAAATGCTGTTTCTTTTCTGTTCTAAGAAACCTGAAAAAGTGTTTAATGTTTCAGCAGCATTTGATAATAAGAAAAGTTTCTTGAGCACTAAAGCAGCATATTAGAATGATTTCTGAAGGATCACGTGACACTGAAGACTGGAGTAATGATGCTGAAAATTTAGCTTTGCCATCACAGAAATAAATTACATTTTAAAATGCATTAAAACAACAATTTCACAGAAGGATCCAGAAGGAAACACGATGCATTAAGAGCCGGGGGGTGAAAACTTTTTGAATTTGAAGATCAAGGTAAGTTTTACTTAATTTGTCTTCTGGGAAACATGCAAGCATCTTCTGTTGCTTCCGAAGGGCAGTACTAAAATGAAAAAAAAAAAAAAATTAAACAAAATAAGAAAAATTTGGAAATCTACATCCTGTTCAAAAGTTTTCACCCCAAGTTTTCAAATGTGCAAAAGATGCTGGAAAACTAAAGAATCTGCAGGACCTGGAGAATTTTTCTAAAGAACAGTGCTCAGTTCAGAACAAACCAGAGACTCATGAACAACCATCACAAAACATAAAAACAGTCGTAGATCATCCAGGAAACCACACACAGTATTAAGAACCAATGGTTCCCAAACTTTTGCAGGGGGTTATTTTAATAATTTCAGCTATTGTTTGTCTTGTGGACTATATATAAACATATTTTGTGTAAAATATCTTACCCAGGACAGTACTAAATAAACAATAACATGCATTTTGTATAATCTCTCTTATTTTGTTAAAATTATTCACATTTTCACAGATTCAGCAGAGGGGTGCTCAAACTTTTGCATAAAACTGTATATACAGGCTATAATTTATTCATTTATTGCTTTCAGAAGCTAATCTTTGGGGCCCACTGTATATGTAAGTGATATGCAATCATGTTTAGAAGTTTTGATGCTGTCTTTCTGCATCATCAATTTTATTTCATTGCAAGTTTTTCCAAAACAAACAATAACAACTATGCTCATTATATGAACTTGGTGCTTAGAATCGATAAAATCCAACAACATGAAACCAAACAGATAAATGCATCAAAGGTTGAGAATCTAATCAGGAGTTTGACAAAGTCGCATGTAATCCATTCCCAGATCTGTCTGTGCATCAATCCAACAGTCATTTATCAGCGAATAAGACGCTCCGAGAGGAATCAATTGCCAACGATGTGAGTGATCCACATTTTCAAAACCTAATGCATCTCTTCATAGATTTGCCGATTTACAAAAATGTCCTCCATCAAAGCTGGGGTGGAGATGTCAGCGGAAAAGGTGGGCTGTTCGGGACCCCTGGACAGTGAGTGATGCATAACATCTCCTCTGCAACGAGAGAGACACTGAGCGACGGGTTGATAAAGAGGGGCGTTGTTGTCTAGATCAGCATATATATGCGCTCGAGTTTGTTATGCGTGTGTGCGTGCACATCTGTGTGCTTGCACGAATTTATGTACGCTCCCCTTGCCGCTCGATAGAGATCAGCAGTTGAGACCGTCTCCACCCGACCTCACCCCTCCGACTCCCCCCCTCCACCCCTCGCACACACGCGCTCCGGAGAGGAATGATTTAAAGGTGCTGAGATTTGTGGGTTCAACCCACGGCCAGACGAGCTGACACCTCCATAAATCAGAGCGGGTGGCCTGCCGCACACAGCCCACCTGCGAGCCGCCCCCCGGCCAGCCTGGCCTGAAACGCTGACGCCATACTACCTGCCCCTCGCCGGACACACGCATCTTGAACAGCCCTCATTAACTCCTGAGCCTCAGCTAAACCTCGAAAAACACACACGCAGATATAAACACCCACACAAACAGGCCGGCGTTCCAGTCCAGGTGATTAGGAAACAGCAAACCTCACCAGACAAGCACTTGTTCTAATCCCAAGAGGGAATTCCTGTGATGTGGCAACCCAACATGTTGTGCCCTGCAGCCAAACAAACTGCTTCTAATGCGCTGGTAAATATGGAATTGTTTCTTTTTGTTTTTTTTGATGCACTTTTTTTTGCGCACTACACCTCTTTGGATTATAAACACATCAACAAAACATTCGTTTAGGAGTTGCCTCTACTGTTTTAGATGTAAATGAGACTAAAGCTGCAGCTCCCAAAAGGGGTGACTTTGTTTAGTCAGCGTCTCTATAAAACAACGCATTACCTTATCTAAAAGATGCTGATGAGTAAAATTTTCACGCTATTTTAGAAAAAAATTAGCACCGAACCCAACCTGGTTAGATTTAATGTAACTAGATATCACCTCACAAGTTTGTGCCAACTTTCGCTAGAACTTTCTTCTCACTGACCTTTTACCAAAGAGAAGTGGAATGCTAAATAAAAAAAAGAAATGTGCCAAGTTCCACAGCATCTCCACAATGGATCACCTTATCTAAAAGACGCTGATGACACTAAAACTAACCTGGTTAGATTTAATATAACTACATCTCACCACACAAGTACCTCAGTGTTTCTAAAACTTGCTTCTCAGTAACCTTTTACTAAGGAGAAATGACATGCAAAATAAAAAAGGAACATGGAATTTGAATAGAAATTACAGGATGAACTCAATCAACAGCAGTTCAAAGAAATTCAACACAGGTAATGCACTGTGGGAAATTAAGTGTTCTTCTATCCTGGTTGGCAAAAGTTAATTTATTACATATGATGAAATATATAAACAAAATACTAATTTCTACAGTATTTACAGCATTTTCTCCATCCATCTATCTATTTTTTTTTAACTTAGAAAAGCTAGCATTCAAATTGTCTCGACAAACTCTAATTGTTCAACTTGAATCTCAATAATTTCAATAACTGAATTACATTTTTTTATTGTTACATTACATTGAAACAAACCTGACTAGATTTCATGTAACTAGATATCAGCACACAAGTTTGTGCCTATATTTCTTCTTGCTGACATTTTACTGAAGAGAAACGAAATGCAAAATAAAAGAAGGAAGTTGGAATTCCAATAGAATTTACAGAAGAACAGGAAGTGAACAGGAAATGAACAGCAATTCTAAGAAATTCAACACAGGTAATGCATTCTGGGAAATTAAGTGCTCTTTATTCCTGGTTGGCAAAAGTTAATTTATTATATATGATGAAATATATAAAGTAAATACTAGTTTCTACATTATTTACAGCATTTTCCCCATCCATCTATCTATTTTTTTTAACTACCACCACACAAGCCTAAATTCTCTAGAACTGTCTCCTCACTGACCTTTTACTAAAGAGAAATGAAATGCAAAATAAAATTTTAATAAAATTGGAATTTGAATAGAAATGAAAAATTATTATATATGATGAAATTTAGAAACTAAACACTAATTTCTACAGTATTTACAGTATTTCCTCCATCCATCCATGCAACCTACCATTCATTCATCCATTCGTCCATCCACCGATCTATTTTTCTTATCTTATAACTTTAAACAATTTAAATTTTAATTGTTTAATTTGAAATTCAATAGAATTTTCTCATTTGTTATAATACATTAACACTAACCTGTTTAGATTTAATGTAACTAGATATCACCACACAAGTTTGTGCTTAACTTTCTCTGGAACTTTCTTCTCACTGACCTTTTACCAAGGAGAAACGAATGCAAAATAAAAAAAGAAACGAAAAATGCCACAAGTGCCACAACTGTCAACCTTGTGACTTTTAATCGGGCCAGGACTGTCATTGCGGCCCGCCCTCCACGGGGTCCGAGCTGGGCTCGAGCTGGCCTCACCTGGTCCGGGACCAAGGGCCAACAAGGGACATGTTCTTAATTAAAACTGTATGGCTTCGGGGGCCTGAACTGTCACTCAGAAAGCGTAGCGTTACCTTTAAAGATGAGAGCTTGGGCCACGCTAGAGGCACAGGGGAGGAGGAAAAGCCAGGACGGGAACCTGAAGAACCGAAGACAGAATGGCCGCTGCTAATAAAAATAAATGATCAGTGCTGCACAGTTACGAATCATCCTCCTGCAATCCGTGCACTTACCTCCACTTTGTCCTTGGACCACAAAGCCATAATTAAATATTAGTAAAACGTTATGATGTTCTTCTTTATTAGACATTCCCTGCTAGTCATCGGTGCCTGAGGGGGATCGAGACAAACTGCCTATCAGCCCTGCAAAATAATGACGGACGCGTCATACCGCACCAGTAGAAGGATCGTCACTATTAAAGTGAATTATTTGTTCATTCGTCTCATTATATGGCTCTATTCAAATCATTCCGCGCCGTGCAGTGTGTGCGATTGTTAGTAATGAGATCCATCTATGCTGAACGATAAGATCAGATTCCTCCATCGTGATAAAAGACACCTCTGTGTACCCACACTCGGACTGATGAAAGTGCACACCAGGCTTTGGTGTGTAATAAGATCTCTGATCACCTGTACCATGTTTGAGGTTGACGGCACTTAGACAAACCTCACATCAGAGGAGCTGTAAACCAGCGATTGATTGATTCCAACGGTGAAACAGATGCTCTTATTGATGAGCCATTTAACTGGACTGAATGTGGAAGAGAGGATCTCAAATGTGTTGAGTGAACCTTGGGGAGCAAGTTGCACTAGACACCTGGGACGCAACGAGACACAAACATCCTTAATGATGCTCCTATCCGTTGGCACGCGGCTCACACCTGTGCAAACAGCAATGCAAACATGCTTACATGGGGACAAAATCAATTCCTTCAGGATTTTCACCATCGTGCTGCAGGGAGTATAATGAAAACTGTAATGTAAAGGAATATGTAATAGAAAAAAAACTTGCTACAAAAGAACTACGTAACTTATAAACATCTCATTCTAACAGAGTGCACAAAATCACAACCAAAGAATTGGTTCCAAAAAATAAATAGTCAGTCTGAACTGGAGAGGAATTCAAACTCTAGAGGAAACTGAAATAGAATTAGAATTGATCCATCCATCCATCCATCTTTATAATTAACTTCAAAGCTTTTCATCTTTTTCAAAAAATTTCAAACAAGTCAAGCCAGTATTCAAACTCTGTCTTGAAAAACTCAAGACATTTTCAAAATTCAAATTCTAATTATTCAATCCTGTTTGCTACCTTAATGTAAATTCAATTCAAATTCAGGAACTGAAATGGAATTTAAAAAGCATCCATCCCTAGTTGTAGAATGCAAAACTTAAAAAACCACCAAGCTCACTTGCACAAATAAGGTTCCTCAGAAAGTTTTTTACCTAATTTTATCTAAATAAACCTGTAGAACCACTCAAGGCAGCAAATTTTACAGTCAGCGCCAAAGGGTGGCCATATAATGCATATATATGACCTTCCACACATATGTACAATCTAGCTTTTCTCATTTCTTCTTGTTATTGCCAACCTAGGAGAAGGCCTCTGGGGCACACATTACATAAAGAAGAAGAGGGAAGTTTTCACTTCACCTCAACTTTGTGCAGCTGTTCCGTTCCTCCGCTGCAGCCCTGCAGCATTGCAGTTTGTTGAGCTTTCTTTAAAAAAAAATCAATCAGACGCGTCTCAATTAATCTGCCGAGTGGTGCATTGATTGTGCCTCTAAATTGGGTCAACAGGATTGTCTATTTAAAGGGCAGGACCCTTTAATCATCATTTTATGTCCAATAGACTCACCAGACCTGCAGTGGTCCTGATGGCCTGCGCTAGAGCAGATTCCTGTCCTATACGGCAGATATATCCTCCTCTCTCTCCGACAGCAAACATCCATGCGGCCATAAAACCAGACATGCACACTATAGCAACTTCCCATGTGGCCTGTGCAAGCACAGCACTGTTTTGATTAAGATGTGTGGGAACGCATGTTGTTATGCTAGCTACACCTGCAGACAAACTGTACATGCTGGAGAGAGCTTTGTAGTGGCGGATACTCTGTCATGACTTATTTCTAGTCCCTCTACAGGGTCTGTGAATGGCAGAGGTATGCAGTATCCAGAAACGAGTGTCTCCGTGGCTTAGGATGTTCACACTGTATATCTATTTTGTTTGTTTGGACTCACACTTTAGTTTTGCAAGTGATGAAATCAGATCAGTTTGCTGAGAAAACATCAATATTCAATAGATCCACATCTATAAATGACACAGAAAGCAGCTGTCAATGAGGAAGGACAGAAAACTTTTTTTGATTTACATACCCTCAAGCCATCCTAGGTGTATATGACTTTCTTCTTTCAGATGAATACAATCAGAGTTATATTAAAAAATGTCCTGGCTCTTTCCAGCTTTATAATAGCAGTGAATAGCTGTCGAGATTTTGAAGTCCAATAAAGTGCATCCATCCACCAGAGTGGCGGTAAGATTACGCTACCCTCACAAGAACCAAGTTTTGTTTACAGCAAAGGAAAACCTCTTGGCTTATTGTCTAACATTTTTCTTTACAAATCCTCGTTTTGTATTTTGTACTTCTAATTCGTGACTGATGTTTTGTTTCTCTCTCCACTGTGCTTCTACTTTTGTCACTTCTCACCGGAACTTACGCTACACCTAGGTTCTATGTCATCTGCTGGAACGCCACTCTCACGTGAACACGGGTACGACAGTTAGCAGAAGCTAGAGATTACAGTTTATCAAATTTTAAATATGGATATTTTTCTTATACAAATGCATCTATTCACTTTATTAACCTCCCGGAGCTGTGTGGAGCACATTTTATGATAGATGGTTACACTTTATTGGACTTTAGATTCTCAACACCCATTCACTGCCATTATAAAACTCAGAAAAAGCCATTTTTTAATATAACTCCGACTGTATTCATCTAAAAAGAAGAAAGTAATACAGACCTAGAATTTCTTGAGGTTGAGTAAATCATGGGGTAATTTTAATTTTGGGTGAACTATCCCTTTATAAGCGCCGAATGCAATGACCAATTAGTTTTTAAGTTAGTGGTGCATCCACTCATTATCACTCAAATTTTTTGTTTAGCATGCTCACATAGTGTTCTAGATGCTTGTGAATCCTTTCGTTAAAACTAAAAAGGTTTAAACACAATGTAAATATGCGATTCATTCCGCAGTGTAGACACCTTAATTCATCATAATGGGTGTTTCCGCAAATGTGTAGAGCTCAGTCAGTGATTGACTTCAGCTTCAGTGATTATAAAGGGAGTGCACTTTGCTTACTTTCTGTTTCTAACCCATTCACAATATGAATAAATGTTATTTCTCATGCTACTAGTTACACAATACAAAGTTTCTGGCCTGACAACTGCAATTAAATGCAAGATTGGATCTGAAACACAATGATTGACAGTGACAACCATGGCAACAAATGTGAGAAAAAATGTGATGCTACATGTGAGAGCAGATCTGTGCATTAAAGTTCACCTAAAAATGAAAAATCTGTCATTAATAACTCACATTCACCGCATACATGGTACTCTCGTGAATGGTGGTGAAGACCGACACAAAAGAGAAGAAATTGTTTCATAAAATGATTATTTTTGTTTTTGTTTGCACACAAAAAGTCTCGTAGCTTCATAATATTACGTTTGAACCACTGATGTCACATGGACTATTTTATCGATGTCTTTACTTCGTTTCTGGCCTTGATCGTGTCAGTTGTGTTGCTGTCTATGCAGGGTCAGTACCTCTCAGATTTCCTCAAAAATAGCTTAATCTGTGTTTTAAAGATGAACAAAGGTCTTACAGGTTTGGAACGACATGAGGGTGAATAATTAATGACAGAATTTTTATTTTTGGGTGAACTACCCCTATCTTAAGACCTTGCATGTTTTTAATACTTCATGTGTTTCTTTGTTTTTCACTTTTTGTGAAGTAGTGTGCACTTTTTGCATATTTTTCATATTTTTTATATTTCATGTTTGTATATTGGACCCTTGATTGACCCTTGATTTTAAATATTCCTTTTGTTTTCATTCAGTAAAAAGCAGAATGTGGTCACTATGTCTAGATATTTATTTATTTATTTATTTTTTGCAGTAAACAATTGTATGTTCTTTGTAGCAATAGCTGTTCTATCCAGTTCATGTCCTTTTGAAAAAAATTGAGAGCAAATGGAAAAATATCTACATAGATATGAAAGAGAAATAAATGTTCCACTGTATCATCCAGCCTTACTACATACAATATGAATTTGGATGCAATCTGTCTGTCTGAACACAATATTAGTGTTGCATACCTGATCACATTTTCCACACATTGGGTGCTTCTAAATGTAAAAACTCCATTGATACACCATATATCAATGAGGCGGGCTACACGAGAGCAGTCGCTATTTCCATTCTCTTTCTCCCCCTCTCTCTCTAGTGTGATTTACTCCAGCTGTCTGAGGGGGCTCTGGAGGAAGCCTCCTTATGAAAGAGGATGACTGTCTTAAGAGTTGTGATGATGGATGTTGCCGTGACGATGTGGAGGCACGTGAGACAGGAGTGCCGGTTGTTTATGGACGAGGCTGAGGTGCCATGGCAGCCATTGTAAATCCTCTAGCCGCTCACCTTAGGAGGGGAGAGAGAAAAGTGGGAAAGAGGAGAAGAATAGACCACTACTCTTTCTCTGAGCCGTGCAGGATGCCAGCGTCTTATTGGATAGCGGCTAATATAAATTACTTTATGGCTTCTACTTCTAAAAGGTAAGAGAGCAGCGCGTGATAACTTGATCCTGGTTACCTCATTTGTTTGGCGAGAGCAGCTCAGGCGCCCGGGCCACGCTGTTGGCACATCCAAGCAAATGTAACCTTAGATTTCCGATAAGAGCCAGGTGCGTTAATAAGAAAGGCCACTGGAGAATCTAACCCATCTCAACCTCTCAAGACTTCTGCGTTGCCTCTCAGCCAAGTCCTAACGTTCCACCTACAGAGAAGGGCTAAAAAAAGCAACAAGCCTCTATTAATGA
Source organism: Labeo catla (assembly GCA_012976165.1). NCBI lineage: Eukaryota > Metazoa > Chordata > Actinopteri > Cypriniformes > Cyprinidae > Labeo > Labeo catla. The sequence goes on along the minus strand of VONZ01000286.1, from coordinate 778,576 downwards.
ATGTGTTTATTTATTTCCTTTAATAGATTTTGGGCCGAGGGCCCTCTGGGATTGAGGAAAGCGGTGTTTCAGCAGCTTTCAGATCCCTCTCCGAACGGGTGAAGAGGAAGAGGGAGGGACGTCAAATCGATAGTGCGCTGCACCAAGCGAAGCTACACGGTGGTTTCAGTGGGCGCCCCTCTGAGCTACTTCATCTTACAGAAGGAGAAGCAATAAGCCCCGGCTGAGAGGACGAATCAGCATCGCTGCTAATCAATTAATGGCCCTCATTCATTAAGTGATGAGTCGATTAACGAGCATGTTATTCTTGAGGAGGCTGACACATAATCATGGGAAGGCTTCATTGCACTTTTGCTTTAAAGTGAAAAGCAGAAAGATCGCTATTGTGATTATTGTCCAGTCAGGCCGTCCAGAGCGCCGTGCTGAATAGACAATGTCTGTCCTTTTTGGCATTTCTCAATCACAATAACAAAAGGATGTCATCAAGAGGGAGGTTTGTCACCGTGATTAGAGTCGAGATGCTTCGCTCGTCGGTTAAGGTCTTACATTACTATTGATCCTAAAACCAGAAGGCACAAGGCATCTTCTTTACACACAAGTATGATACAATGCATACACACAGCTTTTTATGGCGCATTATTGACCCTGAGGCCTGAAAAAAAAAGTAGGGCTGTCAATTCAATATTGATTGGAGTTTGTAATCAAATTAATTACATGATATTCACATGATTTTCTTCTTAAAATGAGTGAAGACATTTCATTATTTTGTCAGACAAAAGCTATGAAGTTGCAAACAGACATTTTGCCGCTGTTAAGTGTTAAATCTATAGAAGCCTGTTTCTGCCACTGAATAAAACATATACAAATGTTTTTTTTTACTCAGAATTGTGTGATATAACGTCACAATTCAGACTTTTTTACTCAGTATTGCGTGATATAAAAACAACTGCATGAAAGTCAGAAATGTGAGTTCGTATCCTGCAATTCTGACTTTTCTCAGAGCTGTGAGACATAAACTTGCAACTGTGAGTTATGAAGTCCAATTTTAGGGGGAAAAAGTCTGATGTTCTCAGAATCACAAGTTTATATCTCACAATTCTGATTTTATAACTCTCAATTGCGAGTTTAAAGAAGTCCACTTCCAAAACAATGATTTACAGATAATGTACTCACCTCCTTGTCATCCAAGATGTTCATGTCTTTCTTTCTTCAGTCGTAAAGAAATTATGTTTTTTGAGGAAAACATTTCAGCATTTTTCTCCATATAATGGACTGCTATGGTGTCCCGATTTTGAACTTCCAAAACAATCCCAGCCGAGGATGAAGGGTCTTATCTAGGGAAACGATCGGTTATTTAAAAAAGTACAATTTAGATACTTTTTATTCTCAAACGCTCATCTTGCCTTGCTCTCATTGAACTCTGTGTATTCTGGTTCAAGACAGTTAGGGTATGTTGAAAAACTCCAATCGTATTTTCTCCCTCAACTTCAAAAATCATTTCAAAATCATCCTACATCACTGCAGAAGTACTGACCCAGTCTTTGCAAAGTGAACATGCAAAGAAGATCAAACACCCTTAACAGAAAAGGTAAAACAGTGATATCGGGTGATTTTGAAATTGAGGGAGAACGTGAGGTGGGAGTTTTTCAGCTGTCATGAACTGGAAAAAAACAGTCCAGGCTAGATAAGACCCTTCTTTCTCAGCTGGGATCGTTTACAACCGCATTTGGGATCATTTGAAGCCGCATTTAAAATGTATTTTGGAAGTTCAAAATCAGGGCACCATATCAGTCCATTATATGGAGAAAAATACTGAAATTTTTTCCTCAAAAAACTTTTTTTTTTTAATGACTAAAGAAAGAAAGACATGAACATCTTGGATGACAAGGGGTGAGTAAATTATAGATGAATCTTTGTTTTGTAAGTGGACTTCTCCTTTAAATCACACAATTCTGAGAACAGAAGTAAGTTTTTTTGTAACAGCAAGGGTTAAAGCTTAAAGCAAGGCCACTATGAATAAGGAGCTTAATACTTGGAATATAGCTCACAGAAAGATTAAAAAAACATGAACAGGAAAAAAATGCTCTCAATGGGCAGTATCATATAATCAAAACCATGACCTCTTACTGCTGGAATGTAATGAAAGAGTTTAATTAACATCTGAAATGAAGGAGAACAAGGGAAATGACTGAAGGGCTCTGTCAGTCATTCAGAAGAAAGGAAACGTAAGAGAGCAGGAGCTGTTCGGCAGACAGACGCGGGCACAGAAAAGACCATTAAAGGTCCAGGAAGTCTTTGAACAAACCACTGTACATATGGCAGTGATGGCAGCTGTCATAGCTGTACAATGATGTTGCTGTACTTCTTAATAACATTTGTAATACATAATAAAGTTAGCAGCGAGGCCTTGTATAGTGGGGTTTTAACAGCATGCGTGTGGTGTGGGTTTTGCTGTCAAATTCGAGCTCAAAAATATGAATCTAATTAGTGCAGCATGACCTGAAACACATTATGCCCTCAAAAAATAAATTGAAAGATTACAATAAGTATATACATGGCTTACATCCTTCTAACCGTGGTTTTAGGCATATTAAAAATGAAAAATGGATGAGAAAGGGTTCGGAGCAAGTGAGATCTAACTATGTCAAATCTAAAACCACACTCTGTTCATAAGGGGACAAAATATAATCACGCTCTGTGCTGAAATATTGAATTTCTTTAATTTAAATTCATTTTTAAGGCTTTGTCTTCAGCTTGTGACTCGGAATCAAAACCCTCAGGACTAGATAGCAATCTAATTAACCAAGATCAATATTTTACTGAAATCGCCTCTCGCTCTCATGGCTGTATCTCCTTGGCAGATCCATTCGGGATTTAAACAATGGGAGATTCGTTTCTCCACCCCGCTGCTCTTGAGGAGGCCCTCACACTGATTGGGATCACACCGAATCAGGTAGGAGGGGAAAGGCACAGAACTCTATAGTGGCCCCTGCCATTTAGCTCCTAGGATTCCAATGCACACATAATGGAGGGAAACAGGTCAATAGAACATTTTTGTTTCACAGTGGCCTTACATGGAACCGGAGCACTGCTTTCCATTCAGTACAACAGCAGCTCACTCTGCAGTACAGAATAAGAGTTTGAAATCAGTTCTCTCTCATTCAAATAAATAATTCAATAAATAGATAGATAGATACTAATAACATTATTTAAATATATGTATATTAAAATATTAATTCATTAAAGATTACTTTACTCAAAATAAACATTTTCTTCATTTATTCACCCTCACATTGTCATTAAAGTTGAGCACTGGATCAGTCAGATTTTTGAATGAAGCAGTTTATAGACAAATGATTTATGAATAAATCAAATTTTTTAATTAGATAAAAAAAAAAACCCCACAAGGGGCAGCAGAATGACTCTGAAGTATTTAATACATAATAAATTAATACATTGTTTTAATATATTAAAATAAAATAGTTAATCAAATATATAACTCTAATCTAAATTTAAAAAATCATACTGCATTTCTTTTTATTTTTCTTCAACTATATTAATATATCAATAAAACAGAGTTAATGAAATGTATTAACTCTAATCTAAATATTAAACATTCATACTGCATTTCTTTTTATTTTCCCTCAATAACAATATTAATAACTATATTAATATATCAGTAAAACATAATAGAGTTAATGAAATGTATTAACTCTAATCTAAATATTAAAAATTCATACTGCATTTCTTTTTATTTTCCCTTAATAACTATATTAATAACCATATTAACATATCAACAAAATATAACAATAGAATTAATAAAATGTATTACTCAAATCTAAATATAAAAATATACTGCACTTTTTATTTTTCCTCAATAACTATATTAATCACTACATTAATATATCAATAAAATAAAATAATAGAGATAATAAAATGTGTTAACTCTAATCTAAATAAAAAATACTCTATTCCTTTTTATTTTCCCTCAATAACTATTGTTTTTATTGAAACTGCGTGAATCATACAATGAATCACTGTTAATCAGTTTAATATATCAATATGACCAGATTCATATTATATATATATATATTATGTTGTATATATATTATGTTATGTATATATATATATAATACTTTTATTGTGCTTTTGAAAAGTTATATATATATATATATATATATATATATACACACACACATGTGATCAAGGCTGCATTTATTTGATCAAAAATACTGAAGAAAAAAAAAACAATAATATTGTGAAATGTTATTACAATATAACATAATGGTTTCTATTTTAATGCATTTTAAAATATAATTTATTATAGCAAAGCTGAATTTACATCAGTCATCCCAAAACAAATAATTCTAATACGCTGATTTATTATTAGTATTATCTATGTTGGCAACAGTTGTGCTGTCAAATATTTTTTGGAACCTGTGATACTTTTTTCAGGATCCTTTGATAAATAAAAAGCAAAAAAGAACAGCATTTATTCAAAATAGAAATCTTTTCTAACAAAACAAGTCTTTGCTATCACTTTTTATCAATTTAACACACCCTTGCTGAATAAAAGTATTCATTTCTTTCTAAAAAGACAAAAAGTCTTCTTGAACAGTAGTAGTGTATATTGCTAAAAAAGATATATATCTTAAATAAATGCTGTTCTTTTTAACTTTGTATTCAGCAAAGAATCCAAAAAAAAAAGAAAATATTTGAGTTAAAAATAAAATGTAAATAAATTATTTGTGGTGTGTTGTGAAGTATATATGGTGTCATGGTTGTCATCCAAAAATAAATAAATAAATTAAAAAAATACAAATAATTCATTAGGGAATCCAACTTCCACACAGAGCATGCAGGTAGACTGACTTGGTGAGCGAGTTAGTTTGTCGTAGAGGAGCGTTCTAAGACTTGGGAAACGCAGTCAGCTGTCACGGGAGCCAGCGGCGGATTGGCGCTGCCACAGACAGCCATGTGAGGAGTGATGGGCACAGTAACTCACAGGCCCCCGTACCCTCATTAGCTACAATGCTGCAGTGGCAGCGCTGATCAAAGCCATCCGCTGATAGGCTTGTTTGGAGCTGCCAGCCAACCGCACAAATGCTAATCCAAACCCAGGGAGGAGAGGAAACGCCATCTCTGTTCTGCGAAGCCCTCACCCCACCGCCCCCCATCTCTCTTCCTTTCATTCCCTCCATATTTCCACCCCCCGGTCACCACAGCCGCAGGGGACAGGGACACAGCAGAAAAGAGTGCAGCGCTGTGCGTATGAGGGTGTGAAAGATAGTGGAGGGAAGAGTTGAGAAGGGAGAGAACAACAAAAAGAGAGGAGCAAACCTGGCTCTGGGCTGCAGAGAATGGCTTAAGGGGGGACAAAGGCGCTGATTCAGACGGAACGGCTCAACTCGCTGCGTCGCTGAGAGACAATAGGATCCCACAGCTACGCAATATATATACACTCCAGCAGTTGGCCTTTTCCACAAGTGACGAGGCAGATTAATTATGACCATCGCAGCTAGGGGTCAATTACCATAAATCATGCCTAGAATAACATCATCAGATTTCTGCTCTGTAATTGGCTTCGCCATTCCTGTGGCTCAACCCCATCATTTTTTACACGGGAGAACAGGAAGTAAAACCGAAGAACAGATAATATTACAACTTGCAGGGGAAATTTGATGGCAAACTTTGCTGAGGCTGTTCTTGAAGTCTTAGGAAGAAATTCACATTATAAAATCTCACTGATGTTTCATCTAATGTGAACCTGATGCATTTCAGTTTTAAACCTCTACGGGGTTAAGGTGTCGCTGCCAACATATTGCTCAAGGGCGCAGGTCAGAGTTCAAACGTAACTAGGACCAGCGGCAGAGCCACAAGCTGTTATCCACAACAGGACTCTTTGAGCTCCATGCCGCCACTGAACCTCAGCCTGTAGCTCTGTTTTTGAGCCGCTTGTTAGTCCACTACACTTTGAAATGGGCAGGAAAGAAAACCTCACCTCTAAATCAACCACTCATACATAAAGCAACAGTTTGCAGGCTCTGCCCCATTTTGGCTGCTTCCCAGAATGATAAATTGGCTGGCGATAGCACTCAAGCTATGGAGAATCCATCGAAGGGATCTGAAATTACAAAACTGAATTAGGGAATTCATCTTTCATAATTCTGCAGTGGTGTCCAGGAAATGATAAGGAAATGGGATGATATCCGCTAGGGATGGCAAAAAAATACTAGTACTGCGGTATCGAGTCGATACCTCAAAAAAAAAATAAAAAAAAATATATATATATATTAGGCATATTAGGCTGTTTCTTCATCATTGGACACATATTTCAAGGTCACACACACACACACATATATATATATATATATAGTGGTATATAGTATATAAATATATATTTTTAGGTTTGAGTTTGTCTAATATATGTGTGTGTACTGTGTGTAATTATTACGTATACATGAATACAAACACATTCCTGTACATATTTAAGAAATATTTACAATTATATGTATTTATTATGATTTTTACAGAATTTATATTATATATAAATGTAAATATTTTGTACATAAAAAACATCTCTTAAATATATACATTAATTTGTGTGTATTTATATATACATAATAATTACACACAGTACACACAAATATATTAGGCAAACTCAAAATTATTTTGTATGCAATTAATCACGATTAATCATTTGACAGCCCTAATATATATATACAGTATATCTGTAACCATCATAATAAACAATTTGTAAATTTTTTTCATTTATAGAATGCTAAACCAATCATTTTATTCCAAATATCTTTAAAACAACTTTTCCACTACCTTCATTACCAGCAGAAAATGTTATTAAACACAAAAATTTGTGGTGGAAATGCGAGAAAACAAAACAAATATGTGACCCTGGACCACAAAACCAGTCTTAAGTAGCATGTGTATATTTGTAGCAATAGCTAAAAATACATTGTATGGGTCAAAATTATCGATTTTTGTTTTATGCCAAAAATCATTGGTATATTAAGTAAAGATCATGCTCCATGATATTTTGTGAATTTTCTACTGTAATTATATCAAAACTTAATTTTTGATTCGTAATATGCATTGCTAGGAACTTAATTTGGACAGCTTTAGAAGTATTTTGAATTTTTTTTTTTTTTTGCACCCAACCAAAATCGACCCTTATGACTGGCTTTGTGGTCCAGGGTCACATATGTGACCTATCTATGTATCTATGTATTTTTTTTTTAAACTAATTTTTATATGCACTTTCTACAGGGTGGCCAAAAAGGTCCACAGTTGAAGAAACACTCATTATTTTTTTGCTGCGGTATCGAAATTAGTATGAATGAGAATCATGAAATTTGACTGGTATTGGTATCGACTCCTGAAATTTTGGTACCGTGACAACCCCTAGTCTCCACTAAACATGCCTCCTGGATTTCAAAGGCAAAGTGATATTGATCTTGCTAAATGTGATATTCTAGACCTGAAAGGCACAGATTTGAATATTTATAGCAGAAATGGATTTTCAAGTACCACATTAGATCTATAGAGGCGACGGTAAGAGAGTTTACACAGCAATATCACAGGGGATCACTTATTGCTGAGGTCTTGATCCTGTCCAGAATCAGCAGACTCTCAAACATCGACTCAAAACGTGATTATAGAGTATAAAGTCAAATGAAAAGTGCTGGGGAATAAATCACCTTTGCACTCCATTTTTCAAAAGGACACTCGATATTAAAATCACATACGTGTGGATCTTTCATTTGTTTTTTGGAGACAAAAAGGTCAAGTCAAAACATTTCCATTGCCACAAATCACCCTCGATGAATACTATATTCAAAACTGCATTCATTTCTATTTCATCCAAACAATAACACAATGCTTCTGAAGCGTAAATAATGCAAAGGTTTAATCATTTGCATTAGACCTTCAGTGGGGAAAAACTGCATTTAGATCCATTCTGTAATCAGATATTACTGACAGAACATGATGGATACTTTCCTGATATTAGCGGGTCACTCCATCCCTGCGGATTCAGCATATTTAACCCTTAATTTAACCCATTACGAGCAAAAGCGATCTGCGTTGTCCCCCATTACCATTAGGCAAAAAAATGAATCCGACTCCTCTTCACCACAGGCTCCTCCGCAATTATCCATGATTTTAATACGTTTTAATAAGTTTGCATAACAACCTGGAGAAAATGCGAATGCATTTGCATACTGCAGGCCTCTCTAATTATACGCTCATGATTAAAGGAGGAACTTAAGCAGAAGTGAAAAGGCAGAGCATGCTTAACAAAAGCAAACCCCCCTCCCTTCTGAACTCCGGGTCTCCCAAGACAAAACTTTCCAGTTCAGCACTCAACAATATGCTGGTGCTTTTACATAACACTCCTTGTTGTTCCAGACAGCCAGAACAAGCCGATAAAACAAGCTTTGTAGATCGCCCACCTATTGCACCGAGAGAATCCCAGCCAACCCATCGGACGAATGCGTTAACTGCGGCGTTAACTCCCAAAGCCCAAAAATATGAACGTGCCCTACGGTTCCCACCCTTTCTCATATTGCCTTTAGCGGGATCATGCATTATGCATGCTATAGATATACACTGCACCACTCTCTTTTGCCTTTCTCAACCTATTGTAAATACATACACACTAAATAATTAAGCAGACTAACAGGAGCGGGGCACGTCAGATGCTTGATCCGCTCTATGACAGTTTGGATGGGCCATAACAAACCCCGGTTGCCGTGGTCATGGGCGACCATTAAAAATGCAGGCGCTCCCATTTTCATCTCTGCACGGTAGGTGTGCTATATTGGCTTGCCGTGTTGTCAATCACTTTTTGCACGGGTTTACGATGATGGCTGACTTACCCTAACCCTCTGAGGCGCACCTAAAGGGGTCAAGCTGATGCGTGACTCCTCTTAGCTTGGTCTCCAGCATTTCTCTGAGCTTGATGGCCTGCGGAAACAGCCCATTCCTTTGGGCTTTGAGTGTGAGGTATAGCTTTGCGTCTGCGGTGGAGTGCAAAATCCATAAAGGCAATACCAATAGTTATCTCTAGACGTTACAACATACATGATGGCAATTGCACTCAGTGCAGAAGAGTATTTGTGTGCGTTGCATGTTGGAAACGGCTGTTAAGCAGACATACTCACATTCCAGTATATAGAGACATTTCCATTTTCTAATGAGTCCCGTGTGGCTGTTCATTACATCAATAATTCAAACGGTGAAAGAATAATACGCCATCGTCTTTTGGTGAAAGATTAGAGGGAAACTTGCATTATATGGGCATGTATAGTGATTGTATTGCTTTAAACACACAGAAACAATGGAGACTTGTTTGTTCTGCTACACTAAAAAACAAACACAATTTGTTGAGTCAACTTTAAATAATTTGTTACCCTCCTGCCTTAAAATTTTAAGTTCTGTCAATTCAAATAAGTTTAGTCAACGTGAAATGTTAAGTTGTACCAAGTGAAAACTTAGAAAGTTGAGTTGACTAAACAAAAAAATTGGTTTGTTAAACTTAAAAGCTGGGCTTGTTACCCAGCTGCCTTAAAATGTTAAGTTGTATGAACTCAAATATTGAAGTTGTCACTTTATACAATTTAACATTTCAACACTGTAAAATAAAAAACTTTAAAAAGTAAGTGTTTGTGCTGTCTTAAAATTTTAAGTTTACTCAACTCAAATATCCGTTTTCTAAACTTAATTTTTTTTACAGTGAAGTTGACTGAACTTAAAATTTTAAGGCAGCCAGATAAATTATTTTAAGTTGTCTGAACATTTTTTTTTTACAGTGTAGTTAGAAACTAGCAACCCTAAAAATGGCCTGATTTGTCCAATTTAGCACAATGAAACTCTTTTGAGTTGACTGAACTTAAAATTTTAAGGCAGCCAGGTAACAAGTTATTTTAAGTTGTCTCAACAAATAGTTTTTATACAGTATAGTTTGAAACTAGCAACCCTAAAAAAAAGGCCTGATTTGTCCAATTTAGCACAGGGAGACTGGCTAATTCTGGGTTTGGATCCTCAACTTCATAGAGGGGAGTAATCAACGAGCGAAAAGTTAGAATCTCCTCGTGCACCTTCTCTTCTACTTGACAGTGAACCTAAGCGATCAAGGCATCAACAGCTGTCTCGTTTTCCTGGTTTTCCCCTCATTCTCAGTCCTCTTACCAAGGAAGCTAATGCCTCCAGTTTGGACGACTGGAGTGAAAAAGCCAAAGCAATTAGAGCCACTGCTCTTGGGTGCCCAATAACTCATTAGGAGTGTAAATGGCCAGAAGCCCTGGGGACTCCCTGCTGAGTGCAATTTACAGCTAAAACAAGCACCACATCTCCAGTCCGCACCATTAGGGCAGGCTGGCCGTGTTAATACAATTTGTTTTGTTAAAGTTTGAAATTATGAAACTGCCATTTTAGTCCCTCTTCGAACACCTCTGTGGCGTTAGCAAATGCGTCAATTATGCTTGCAGAGGGCTCTGATCACCCTGCTGCAACCAAAAGGGATTTCATAATGGCTGCGTTATTGTTTGACATAAGGATAACAACGAGAAACTCGACGCAGGATGTCAGAGCTAGCCAAAAACAGAAGGGCGACTTTCTTTATAGGAAAAGTTCACCCAACAAGAAAATCATTTATCACCCTCATGTCATTCCAAACCTGAATTTAACAGTTATCCTGGGTACTCTTTTTCATATAATCAAGGCCCAAGTGGCTGTCAACATCCAAAATGACAAATAAAAAAGAAATAGCATTCTAACTTTTTTTTTTTTAATTTTAAATGTAATATGATAGCTTTTATGAGGCAAAGATTGTATTGTTGTATTTTCCCCCAAATTCTGTTTTAAATTCAGTTTTTCCGTTTACATTTTTCTAGATTCCATTTTTTTAGTTTTAATTTTTCTAGACTGTTCGAAAGGTTAAATTAAAAAATATTAAATAAAAAGAATGTCTAACTAATTGTAATCAACAAACATACACAATTTAACAGCAATTAATTATGGTGTAACAAAAATTACATCTTAAGTCCCTATGAAATACATTTTATTTAATTCAGTTTTATTTTTTACTAAATTCTGTGTTGTTTATTAATTTTCTTGATTCCATTTTAACTTTAATGAAACCACTGATTTTATTTTATTATTTTTTTTTTTTAATTATTATTATTTTCTTTCTTTCTTTTTTTAACTGTGTTGTGTATTTAGATTTTTCTGGAAAATAAATTCTATTCAATAATTTATCTGGTAAATATTCCTTTAAAAATAATGTTACAATAATTGTAGTAGTAGTAGTAGTACTATCATTACATTAAGTAATTATTTCTGTCACAATTTGTTCAAGTTAAAGCAAACTTTTATTATGACAGGTTGCTGCGAAGACCTTTAAGTTTCTGTTCGTATTTGATATGATGACAGTTTTTCTCAAAAGAAAGGGTAAAATGCTCATGAAATGATGCTCAGAGTAGTTCTGGAGATGTATTTATGTCCTTATTTAGTGCATGTCAAATGTGCAAATGTTATTTCAGTAAGTAACTTATTTTGATCTGTTCCTCACACAGAGGAGTTAAAAGACTTGAAATACATTATGGAATATGGGAAAAAATGCCCAAAATAAAAAAAAAAAATCTCCTTTTTTGTGCTTTTTAGAACAAAATCATACAGAACCATGCAAAAGTGACTAACTGTTGACATTCATTTCCAGGCAAACTATTCCTTTAAAGTGTAAGAACAGAAGCACAAGAACACACATGCTCACGGGAGCGAGAGAAAGCACTTGCCATGTTATCTGCGCACAGCCATTACACCTCTGTAATCTCAGTCGGCAAGTAATCAATGACTTAACAACTCACCCTCAGCTCGTTTTAAGAGCCCGATCCCCCCCAGTCTCCATCTTCTCTACTGCCCTGAGACCCCCATCCCCTCCCCCAGGGTCCTCTCCACCTGCGATAAAATGTGCCTGTGCTCCGTTGAAACCCCTCTCCACGTTACAATCACGCAGATTACGGTCTCACTCTGAGGCGATCAATGGCCTCCCAGGAGTGGGTAGCCAGCTAAATGAACATGTGCAGCTTCCTTTTACAGGCCTGGTCAATAGGCCTCTTTTCCACAATGGAGGCCTTTTCCTCAAGCAGCACTGACAACAGCTGGCCTGTTGCCTTCCCTTATGATGGTCAGGAAAGCTTACAAGTTGGGCAGTTTCACAATAAATTAATGCAAATCCACAGTGTTTTTTTTTTTTAGAAGGGTAGTTTGTTTATGTTTCAAACTGTATGTTGGACATGCCATGGCAGAGCGGTCAGCCTGGAGGCGTGAATACAGTTCACATGTAGCCACTACCCATGAGTTCAAATGTCCTTATGGTGCCAAACTGTAAAGAGGACAATTCAGCAAATGTCAGATGGAGCCTGCTGCCTCTATCAATCTCTTTTCTTCCACACACACACATACTCACACACCCCCTCTCTATCATCAGGACCCATCTCTCTTTCGCCTCTTCTCCTGAGCAATGGCCCAGCAAATTTCCTGGTTCACTTCACTGAAATGTGACAAATACCGTGTGACACGAAGGGAGTCCGAGCTCCTCAGTCTCGGAGTCTCGCTTACAGTGCCAGAGAGCAAGTGGGCCACCTCTCCGCTCATGGACACCTCTCAATATCTGCGCGAGGCCCTATAAACCTGCGCGTGAACGCTTGGTGTCAGCAAACAGCAGAGCAACTAAGCGGAACTTCTGTAGCGAGTTAAAACATCTACCCATCAGTCAACTCTCACGGACAGGCAACAAACACACAGACCCCAAATTAAAGCTCTCAGTGCTTATGAGCGAATACAGATAATCAGCACAAAATCTTCCCACTCTTCACTTGAATTTCGGACATCTTCAGGGTATAAAATCTCAGTCTCATAATTAGTTGATTTAACCTTAAAGAAGGAGATTTTAAAAGTTCACAGTCTGATATGTCGGTCCATTGCTTGCAGTGGACAAGAAAAATGAGCTGTGATCCATTTTAATGTCCTACTCTGTAAAAGGTTTTAAAATGACCTCAGATCGCTAACGACAATGAGAAACACTGAGCTCTGGGTAAAGGTGTGCGCCACAGATAGGAATTAGCTCATTAAATATTTAATTTCCGAATTTCTCAAGTGACTTTTCTCTCCTTAAATCTTTAATGAAGATTAAACATTCCTAACAAAGACTAATCAACAGCCCTTAAGATAACAATCGCGGTGGAAAAGAGGTGTAATTGGTCCATGGCTCTATCATAGTCTCTTTACTACACGCGCACACGCATGCAAGTTGACAGGCACACATAACGCAAATAATCTGTCAGCAAATTGTACAGAAAGGCTGTAAAGCATTTTGAATTTGTGAACCTATTTGGAACGGTAAGTGTAAGTGCATACTGAGGAAACTTTCTTCATTACCGAAGCATTGCTATATTTGGTATTCTTAGCCAGGGTGCAGTTGGAAATGATTTGGAAGTACCAAACAGAAGAGAAAATCTGTCCGTTTTGAAGAGCACCGGGCATAAATGAAGGTGACATGTGAGGAAATGGAAATTTGCTCATTTATTTGTGTCTTCTAGTGTGTGACAGACCATGTATGTTAATGTCCTCCTCAGTCTTCAATCAGACAGTAGATTGGGAGACTGATAAAATCTCGGTATTAGTTGAGAATATTGCAAAACAGCATGCGAGACGCGAATGGAGAGAGGGAGAAAGAGAGCGAGACAGACGGCTGTATGATTTCAGAATGAGGTAATGATAGTGCTGAACCGTTTTACACCTTGATTTTTGCAATTTTACAATTTTGCAATGTCTCCATGAACTTATAACTTGTTAGCATTTAAACACAGTTCCTTGCATATGACAGACTGAATATTCTTCCTATTCTCATGTATTTTGTATGTATGAGAAAGACTATTAACTCCTTCACCACACCATTTATTCACTTGGGATTATACTTTCAGTCCACTAATAGATGGTGTTCTGATTTGTTAGGCATTTTTTCCTCCTCAACCATCTATTAGTGGACTGGAATAAATACATGTACACTAAAATGTACACCAAAGATCCAAAACATTATAAGCACCTGCCTAGTATGCTCTTGGTCAATGCTGTTGCAATCTCTGCAAGACCCCTGAAGGTGTGGCACAAAGATGTCAGCAGCAGATCCTTCAAGTGCTGTAGGTTGGAAGGTGGATCCGCTGTGGATTGAACTTGTTGTTGGTCAAGGACATCCCAAAACCTTGAACTCCCCAACATGTTTTTCAAACTGTTCCAGAATAATGTGTGCAATATAGGTGCATTATCTTGCTGAAAGAGGCCATTTGCCTGCACTCTAAAAAATGCTGGGTTATATTTTAACCCAAATGCTGGGTTCAGTCTGTTGGGTCAATTTATTGTTTTTTTTTTTTTTTAATATCTTTTTACCTAGGTGCTGGGTTATTTTTTTAAGCCAAATGCTGGGTTCAACTTGCTGGGTAATTTTATTGGGTTATTTTTCATCTTTTCTACCTAGGTGCTGGGTGGTTCTTCTGTAACTAAGTTGCTGTAACATTAACGTTGTTTTTTTTTTCTACCCAACCACTGGGTTGAGCCTGTCTCTTATGAGACAACCCAGCTGCTGAGTTACAGTCAGAGTGCTGGCTTTTAGAGTCCTCCACAGGAGAGACCAGTTCTCAGCGCCACCAATTTGGTGCACTTCTTCAGCGAAATTAAGGTTTGCATACATTTTATTTAATTTATAAAGTGTTTACTGTACTGTAAATTGTATTATTTTATGCAATGCAACATAGAGACGAGACGTCAGTCAGCTGCGTCAGCAGCGGTTGTTTTGCAGGATGGAAACCGCAGTCAAGTGAGCCGCCATCTGTAGCCACCCGCCACCTGGATTTTGCTGCACCTCTGTTTGTGGAATTAAGGTGGTGTGATACATGAACCTTTTAAAAAGCCTCTTTCTCGCATTCATACCATAATTCCAAAAATAGACAAGCATTCCAGGCAACAGCTGGCTTGATCGAGTGCTTGACGAGTGGCGACAGCTCATTTGACCGGGGTGGGAGGAAACGCCTTTTGCCTTACATAAAATAAATGGATTTTATTTGTTATAGTACTAAGTTTTATTTAATTTGATGTTAAAATATGTTCTCTAATGTCAGTACTGTTTGTTTATGGGCAGGTTTTAGAGTCAGTCACATTTTTCATCTACAAGTGAAACGTGAGGCTGCGGTCTGAAGTTCGCAGGTACCCTGGAGAAAAGAAGCCCAGCAACCTGCTCAGATTTCTGCAACAAACTGGCTCAAGAATTAACACCATTTCGGTAAAAAGCGATTACAGAGAACGGTTGAATACACTAAAATTAAAACGCTACTTTTAAATGTTATATTTTTATGTCTTAAATGCTTGTTAAACGAGTTTAAATGTATGTAATATTGTAAACTATGCTGTATTCACCCAAATAAACTGTCTTGTATTTTGTCCATGTGGTTTTGCTTAATAATAAATGTTCGTTTTTTTGTTCATTTTAACCCAGAGTGTGGTGTGCAACAATGTTTAGGTAGGTAGCGCATGTCACATTTACATCCACATGAACGGCTTGACCCAGGGTGTCCCAGCAGAACATTGTCCAGAGTGACACATACTTTTCACCTTCTGGTCATCATGCCAAAGTGCATTCTGGTGCCATCGCTGCCCCAGCAATTCATGTGAGGTAAAAGTAAATGGAACTCTTTGTTCCAGGCATCCTTCTTCCACTGCTCCAAGGTCCAGTTCTGGTGCTTGCATGCCCATTGTAGGTGTTTTCGACGTGGGCAAGGGTCATCATAGGTGCTCTGCGGCTACACAAAAACTTAGCTTGGACCAGATGGGATAGCCTTCGTTACCCTTGTGCATAGATGAGCCTTGGGCGCCCAATTCTCACCATTGCTGAGATATTCTGATCCAGTTGCCTTGCAATAACAATTTGATCCTTGCCAAAGTCACTCAGATCTTTATTTCAGCCTATTTCCTCTGAATTAAACGCAATGACTTCATGTTGCGTTAGATGATTCAAGAGGATTTCATAACGTATGCACTTTCAAAATTGTGTTCATGTGTATAATTCAGCAAAGCAAAAAACAAGTTTTAAATCTGTTAAATAAATAAAAATCATTCAGGGTGCTAAAAAAAAACTCTTGTCTCGCACGTCATGTTCAAATCATACCAGCCAATGCTCATCACACACGCAAACTCCTCACACAAGCGCACACACAAATATACACGCACACACATACTTGCAAGAGGCTCAGGGAAAGAGCTGACTTAACCATTTTTCTCCATTTCACAAAAGTAGCTGCGCTGGTGTCAACATGATGAATGGGGGAATGTGGAGAGAGGGTGCACACTTTCTGTAGGGTAGATGGCTCCTCCTCAGTGCCCGTGCCCGGCACAATATACAAATGAAGGGCTGAGGAACAGCGCTATAATGAGCGCTAACATGTGTTTTCACAACACAACATCAAAAGCCTCTCGCATGTACAAATGTTTTGCAAACAGTCTCTGCTCCCAGACAATTCTCGCACTCTCCCGCTCGCGTCGTCTGCATTACATGCATCACTGCCTGCGCAGTCCCCACATACATAAATAAGCTCCTCTGCTGCTTCTTGTGCCGACATGTGCGGAAATGGAAGGCGGGCTTTTAATTGTTTAGCGATGAAGTTATCACGGCGGCAACGATGCTGAGAGAATGAAGCGGGAGGACAAAATTAGAACCACTGACTCCAGCACTATCCAGGGCCGTAAGCTGGCACACTGTAGTGTTTGGAGAGTACTCTCGCCCTCTTAGGAATCGGTTCCTTAGCCAGCCATCCGGCTTGTTACACTAATTTACTCATTTATATTTAGCTAAGACTTCTACAGTATGTACAAAAAAAATTACAGTGACAGTCCACCTGGAGCAATCTGAGGATAAAGAGTGTGGTTAAAATACTAATAAGCAATAACTAAAAATAATTCATAGCACTATCAAAAAGAAAACCAACATATTAAGAGTTTGTTTGCACAAACCTGTTTGAGTACAGTATTTTTTGCAGTTCAGAGGACTCACTATATATCCATTCCTTGTTGTGAGGAGAGACTTTTTGAAACTTTGGATCAGTTGAGCAAATCTGCTGGTCATAGTTGCATAAACTCAATGAGAATAGTAAAATATGTTCAGTGATGTTATACAAAAGCGTTTTATTATTTGTAATATTCAAAGTAAAAAGCGACAAATTAGTAAGGGTCAATTATTATTATTATTAGTAAGGGTAAAATAAGGGTCAATTTGAATTGAATTTGAAATTCAGATTTTTATATCACCTAAATAAATAAGCTTTCTGTTGATGTATGGTTTGTTAGGATATGACAATATTTGACTGCAATACAACTATTTAAAAATCTGAAATCTGAGGGTGTAAAAAAATCTAAATATTAAGAAAATCGCCTTTAAAGTTGTCCAAATTAAGTTCTTAGCAATACATTTTACTAATCAAACGTATGTTTTGAGATATTTACGGTAGGAAATTTACAAAATATTTTTATGGAACATGATAATATCACTTGGGTATATTGGTTGGGTAGAAAAAAAAACCCAGCATTAAAAATGACCCAGCAACTTAGTTGCAGAAAAACTACCCAGCATCTAGATAACACTTAATATCCTAATGATTTTTGGCATAAAAAAATGTATATTTTTGACCCATACAATGTATTTTTGGCTATTGCTACAAATATACCCGTGCAACTTAAGACAGGTTTTGTGGTCCAGGGTCACAAATAGCATCAAAAAAAAATTACCTGTTCGAAACTTGTAAAAATACTTAGAAAAGATTTTATTTAACAGAAAATTCTACTCAGCTTTAATGAACTTAAATTATAATACTGACCATACTTTTAATACATATTCTTGTTAACTTGAGATCAATACCCACAACTACAGACATTGTAAAACACTTCAGAACAGAAAAATTAGGCCTTGTTTGTACCTATCAGTAGTTTAAAACTACAATTTGTATGTTTCCAGCTCATATTTTCAACCGAGAGGCTACAGCTCCTTTCAAGGCAGGTCTGTCCTGCCTTTCACACAAACCTCTCTTAACAATCAGAGAAGCTCAAAGCGATTCACACGGGTAACTTCATGCCATACGGGCGCTAAAAGGTAATGCTGGAAGCAAATACCACCCCCCGCCCCACTACCAGGGTCCCTCTCCCCACTTTCCGCTTCTGTGCAAGGAAAAAAGAGGGAATTTTACGACTCCATTTTTGCTGCGGCCATTAAACGGGTGAGAGGAGGATTAACGACCAGCCCCAACATTTTACAGTGTTTGATTGAAACGATGCATGACACTCAGGGAATGTCGACTCGTAGACAAAGTACAGAGAAAGAGATTTGAAAATGTCAGCAACTCAGTGGAGAAAAACTGTAAACTCGTCCAGCTGCCCTGAAACTTTTGTGTCTAAAACACCTCAGTTTGTCTTTTCCTTTCATCTGGATCAGTGCCGCGTGTTTACTTATGTGTTGCAGACTAAAGGCGTCTCTGGAGAGCCTATTGTTTGGGGTGTCTAAATCTTCTGAAGGCTGGATAGCGTGGGAGAGAGGATAGATAAATGTTTGGTACCACCTGCTGGACAGTAGATGTCACTTTGGAGAAAAATGAAGTGAAAATGAACAACAGATTACAGTGCGGCTGCTCCTCGTCTCTCCTGGACCAAGTAGGTGGAACTGGGTGTGTAAAAGCGCTTCGTAATTCTCCCTCTGGGACTCTTACAGTCTTAAAGCTTCCAGTCGTATAATTTCAGGCCACTATGTGCAACATTTGAGAGTAGAAGTTGGATTAATGCAAAGCACATTACAGCAAAGAACTTTAAACGAAGCTTATAGCCTAAATGGATTTGCAACAACATAATGAATTAACGCAGAGTGAAAGATTTATGCAATTCAGCCATAATGCCATCAAACAAAAGCAAAAAATAAAGCGGCGCACACAAATATGATCAATACGTATTTCTGTAAGACATAACTGCTGACGCAGACTGTGCGCCAGTGTTACACTATCAATCAGCGGGGAACCATATCAATTTAAGCATTTAAAAGCAATGACATGAATCACCTCTATTCATTATATGATGTGCCCATGAATCGAAGATTCAAAAATTAATCTGGGCAGCAGAGCTGGGCGAGGTGGAAACATATGAGCTGAAATGCTCAAATCAATAACTGCATTATTCTTTTATAGCCTGAAGACAGTGATGCATACAAAGCCACGAATGGGTCGTTCTGATCATCCTAGCAGCTGATTAAAGGTTGAGGGGCTTCTTTTAAAGGACAGGACTGCTTACGGTTTCACTTTAGGTCGTATAAACATTGAAAGATTGTGTTTATCAGGCCAAAAATCCATTTGAACTCTGTTGCGGAAGCAAATTTCAACAGGAAGGAGAAACAAGCTGTTTCAGGAGATATTCTGCTATAGTGTGGACATTACCAGCGCTCTGCCTGAAGTGGGCATCGAGAGCAATGTGTTTGGCAGAAAAAGCATTAGGTCCAATTCAGTAATGGAACATAATTCAGCTGCCACTAGGGTTAAAAATGACTTCCTGGCCGCTTAATACACCATTCCTTCAAACGTTCCCACTGAATTCTCATCATGCTCATTCCCTGCTTCCACTAGGCCTGCTTTTCAGCCATTTTAATTGTAATGAGCCCATTGTACGCTGTATTGGGTGAGATGAAGGGCTCATTATCCTCATAAACAACACCCCGTGCGTCCTTTGAGAGGCCTCAAATCAGTGTGATGAGTACCCTCACCCTCGCCCCTCTCCAAACACTCAGGCACTGCGGGCTTAATAATGCAACACTGCGCGATTATCATTATGGGCTTTTTTTCTCTGTTAATTTTTGATGAGGAACTAGTGGAGAAACATCTCTAAGAGCTGAAAGAACATTAACCACAAGGAAACACATAGCTTTGACTAATCATATTACCGTGACAGGTTGGGAAAGGAGAAACTGTTTAAGCCCAGCACATCTCTGCAAATACAATACTTTGCAAGGAACTTTGCAAGGAAGATTCGTTTGCTTTATAATTTAGGTTTACAAATGGGAGACATACTTATTAAACTATTTTTTTTTTATTAGTATTATGATACTAAATCTTAAGATTAGGGGATGAACCTTGATTAGATGAGTGGTCTGCCCCCAAAAAAGAATTAATTCATCATGAATCTGACTGAATCAACTGACTGTTATTTTTATCACTAGAGTTTTAGTGAACAATGAGTTAAATTTTAGTCTGATCATCAAATAAAGCTTTGGAAGACTGGGAATATAGTGTCAAATGCCAAATTAACAATGTTGATGTATGGTTTGTTAGGATATGAAAACTATTTGAAAATCTGGAATCTGAGGGTGTAAAAAAAAAAAAAATCGCCTTTAAAGTTGCATTTTACTAATCAAAAATTACGTTTTTATATATTTACAGTAGGAAATTTACAAAATATCTTTATGGAACACAATTTTTACCTAATATCCTAATGATTTTTAGCATAAAAGAAAAAATCTATATTTTTTAATAAATTAATCAAAAGTTGGTTATTATACTTAAATCAAACCGCAATATAGACTAGTATCTGTAAATATTATGCAGAAAAAATACCATTTAAATGTGATTCCTGCATGTTCTGCACCTCTGTTTTAATGAATGGAGCAGACGAGCGGTTTTGTTTACTACACGCACTGAAAAGCACGTGACGCTCACAGTGATTTCAGCGTCTGTCGTCTCACTAAATGAGGACATAAATACATGAACAATATCTGCTGAGTCACTTCATGAGCATTTGACGGTTCCATTTTAGGAAAACTAGCGTTATATCATATACACACAGAAATGTAAAGGTAGACACGGCAACCCGTCAAAATAAAAGTGTGGTTTAACTTGAAGAAATTGTGCCAGATATATATTACTACTATTACTACCACTACTAAAATGAAACAAACATATTTTTTTAGGGTATAATCACACAACATTTCTTCCATGTTTTAATTTTAATAGTAAATTCCCCTTTGTTTGCCAAAAAAAAGTTTGCTTAATTTTCAATAATTAAAAGATAAATAAAATTAATGTTTTATGCCTTTATTTGATAACCAGAACATTTTAAATACGCAACACAGAACTTCTGAAGGTAAACCTTTCATAAGACTATTTTAAGAATAAATGTGAATAAATTAAGTATGCATTCAAAAAATTAGACAAGCTAAAACACAGAATTTGTGAACAATAAAACATATGGTGAGAGAAAATAAAACATTTCATAGGGCCCTAAATATAATTTTTGTCAAACCTTTATTAAATTGATGTGAAATTCTATAAGTTTCATGATTTTAATTAATTAGACATGCTCTTTGATTAATACAATTTTATTTAACCATTAAAAAGAAGATGAGAAAAATTTAAACGGGACAAAATGGAATCCAGAAAAATTAAAATGGAAAAAACAGAATTTGGGAAAAAAAAAAACGGAATTTGGGATAAAATAAATGGATTTCATAGGGCTCTACACAATCTTTCAGTTTCCAGCTCATATCTTCAACCGAGAGGCTACAACACCTTTTAAACCATTGTCACCATTTTCTTTCATGATATTAAAAATCCTGGGGAACAAAACCCAGGATATTTCTCTAAAAATTCACCTTTTCAAGTTTTACAGACTTACAACATGACGTTGAGTAAATAATAAGATTTCAAATTTTTTGGGTGAACAGTCCCTCTAATATTAAATAAGCCTGACTTCACGCTGCTAATCAAATGATCACCGAATATAACGCATCACGCGTATCACAGTGTGTCAACCACACCGCAATCATTTCTCGTCTGTATGACAGGGGATAGGACGCTAGCTAAGATTAACTTCCTGTTTGCGCCTCCTCTGAGCAACTGACGGAGAGACATCTTTCGATAATCAATGTCATGTCTCCATGCTTCAAAGAACCTCCAATCCTGTCCAAGAAGCATTTTGAAACATCAAAACTTTCTAATTAAAGGCGTGTCATTGCGATTCTGATTTGAGCCCTGTGATTTGGCCAGAGGGGCTCCTGATGAGAGCAGATACAAGCCAAACACTCTCGGGTGTAATTATGATTAGAAAGCCCTCATTTGAAGAGCACTCGTACTGGTGAGCGTGAGAGAAAAGCCCCTTTATTACCAAAGTGTGGCTGATATTGCCTTCAATGGCGTTCACAAAGGCACAGCAAGGCAAATAAAACATCACTACCAACACAGCATGTAGATGGAGGATGCTACAGTACATTTAAACGATAGTTCACTCATAAAAATTAAAGTTCTCTCATCATTTACTCACTCTTATGTCTTTTGGTAACACTTTAGTATAGGGAACAGTTCTCACTATTAACGAGTTACTTATTAGCATGTCTATTATTAACATATTGGCTGTTTATTAGTACTTAGAAAGGATCTATTCTGTATGACCATATTCTACATTCCTAGTCCACCCAATACCTGAATGTAACAACTACCTCACTATTAGTAAGCAGCAAATTAAGAGTTTGTTAATAGTGAGAACTGCACCTTAAATTAAAGTGTGACCTGTCTTTCTAAACCTGTTTGAGTTTCTTCTCTCTGCAGAAAGTGAATGGTGGCCAGGGTCAGAAAATAATCAGGGCATGTGGCAAAAAAGCTTCTGAAAGCAACTAAAATGTCCCTGAAAAATGTGGGGATAATTAATGTTTTATCTGTTATCTAACATTTTTTAGTTTCATAACATCTAGACTGAAAAACTTTCAGTCTCTCAAGATTACTTAAAATAAAATGATTAAAATGAGCTAAAACAAGTAAAAATCAAGATTTGTATTTATTCACCCTCAAGAGTTATTTTGTTTTTGTTTTGTTTTTTTAGTTTCCACTGTGTATACAACATAGTCTAATTTTAAAAGTCATATAAATGAAGAAAATCAAGAACACCACAGGCATTTTTATACATTGATGATGAGTAATTAATGACCGAATTTTCAGTTTTGGGTGAACTGTACCTTTCAATTTCACCATGTTCCTCACACAAAGCCGTCATATGATTTCAGATGACTTGGAATATAAAATTATGCGTTTATCATGTTTTTTTTTTTTTTTTGGGCAGATTTTTGGCAGATGAATTTCATTATATGTGACCCTGGACCACAAAACAAGTCATAATATTTTTTTTTAAACTGATCATGAAAGCTGAACGAAGCTTTCAATTGATATATGGTTTGTTAGGACAGCACTATTTAAAAATCTGGAAACTGGGTGCAAAAAATCTAAATATTGAAAAAATTACCTTTAAAGTTGTCCAAATTAAGTTCTTAACAATGCATATTACGGATCAAAAATTACATTTTTATTTATTTACGGTGAGAAATTTACAAAATATCTTAATGTAACATGATCTTTACTTAATATCATACACTGTAAAAAACAATTTGTTGAGTCAACGTAAAATAATTTGTAACCTGGCTGCCTTCAAATTTTAAGTTCAGTCAACTCAAAAATGTTTATTCAACTTGAAATGTTAAATTATACTAAGTTACAACTTAGATATTTGAGTTGAATCAACTTAAAATTTTAAGGCAGCTGGGTTACTTACCCATCTGTTAAGTTTAGCATACACAAATATCTAAGTTGTTACTTAGTACAACTTATCATTTCAAGTTGAATAAACTTATTTTAGTTGACTGAACTTAAAATTTTAAGGCAGCAGGGTAACAAATTATTTTAAGCTGACTCAACAAATTGTGTTTTTTATTTTTTAAAGTGTAGATAATTTTGACCCATACAATATATTGGTTATTGCTACAAATATATCTGTGTTACTTAAAACTGGTTTTGTCCAGGGTCACATATGTAAGAAAGCACAGTGAACATTTTTCAAAGCTTCTCCTTTTGTGTTTAACTAAAGAGAGAAAGTCGCAGTTTGAAACGGAATGAGAACATGCTCACAAAACTTTCAATTTTGGGTGAGCTGTCTCTTTAAAACCTGTTGCATAGTAACACTGCAAGACAGCATACTGTAATATATAAGTGGTGTATAAAAAGGGCAGATACTGAGTAAGCACTCTTTTGCATATTTCTCCTGGTTCTCAATATTTTACAGCATGAATTATAATATTCTGTTCTTTGAAGTCTCCAGTAAGGCTTTACTTTGACTGTGAGTAATTCCAAATGTATATTTTCCTCACGGCACGTTCGCACACACCCCATCCGCCGTGATTTAGGCCTAAAACAAACAGGCAGCAGTGGATACAGTGGATGCCACTATCCACCAAGGTAACCGAGTTAGGATTGAACGCTTTCCCGGCAATTGGATTTCCATTGACAGAGCCGTAGAAGCTGCAGACGTACAGAAACAGAGCGGCGAGGCAGTCAGGCGCAATCCTTGCTCTTTCACCCCTTTGCTTTTTGAAAGCATCTGACCAGAAAGGGCTGAAATCTGGCTCGGTGCTCCAAAAAAGCAAGTCCGTTCGTGTCAGTCGAAATCGGACGTTTGTATTTGACCATCTATGCCGAGTGATTTATTTGAGCCGAAGGAAACACAGTGCACAAATTATGCTTTGCTAAGCGCTTTAAGGAACACTATTTTAGAGGCAGAAGTGAGTCCTTGACCTTGAGGATCTTTGTTAGTCTTGGATCAGATGGTCAGTTTAATGCTGAGTTCAGGACGTTTACAGTTACAAAATACCAGTGCCAGACCCGAGCCAGGTCTATCATTTCATCTCATTACTCAGTTGTCACAAGGGATTTTTCGCTCTCTCTGTCCATTCGGTTAATGGCATCAGTGGCCCTTCACCTTGGGAACGCAGAACTCAAAATATGTGGGGGAAAAAAAGCATTTGCCCTTACAAAGTGGCCTTGATATTTCATTTAAAAATCATACAGCAGATATTGTCATGTTTTGAGATCTTGTTTAACATGAAAAAACGTATATTGCGTTTTTGCGAAATTACTGCGATAAACAAAGTCCTATATTTGGCAGAATATATTTGCACTTTAAAAACAGCCGTAATGACAGCAATTCATCAAACATTTACTCAGCGGAAATACTACTGAGAAATAAATGATTTTGGCAGGATGATAAACTCAGTCGTGAGAGAGATTTGTAGATAATCAGACAAAACGGGCGAAAATTGCATGAATAATTTGTCGAAGCAAGAGTGAGACAACCGCACTGTTACACAGCGTGCTCCAGGGGTTGGAGCGTCGTCGTCTGCCGAGACGTGGCTGAATTTGACTAATGCCTCTCTCGCTGTGAACAATAGAGACGAATGTTACTTTAAATCCGAAATACTTAAATCCAGCTTTCGATGACTCCAGGCAAATATCATTAATCACGCGGGGCCCACCTCGCTCAGCACGCGCGTGCACGACCAGATGATGGCTTTCCCCGACTCAATCCATCACGGACGTGTCGTGAGCGCGGGCCCTCGTACCGGCTGAGAGCCTCCATGTAGGGGCCCCGCTAAGTGAAAGAGTTACAACAGCTGTACCTGGCGCTGGTCTGCGCTCTCAGAGCGGCCCGGCTCCCCACTTAGAATGTCATCCGGCTCGTTTTAAAAGAGCGTCACGCCATGGAGCTCCTCGTTTGATGTATTGTTCCTCATCTTTACAATTTTGGGAATAACAGGTCTAACTTATCAATTTGGCACCTGAAATCCCACCGCTTACAGTTTTAGCACATCATGTGTGGGGGTGATGTCATCCTGTGACAGCACTTCCTCTTCTCATTACGGGACATTTTTAGACAGGCCAATAAAAATGAGAAAGGGGGCCGTTTTAAAATATCCCATTTGCCTGAAAGTGAATCAAGTTATCTCCATTATTTCTGCAATGAGGTGACAACGCCGAAGCACATTTCTGCTTCTCTCAGGAAGCAAAGGCCACTCTGAGTCCACCATAGGCCTTGGTCGTACATAATCGTCCTTAATGTCTAAACATAAATGTTTACTACGGACGGCATTGTGATGTTTGGCAGAAAACGTGCCCGTTTCGAAGACAACATGAGGGCAAAATAAGGGGAAAAATGCTATTGCTATTTGTGAGTAATATTTAATTAATGACTTTCATAAATAATGAATAGAGCGGATGTAATTGCAGATGTTTTTATGATGACAGGCTTGGCTTCACTGGGCTTTTTTTTCTCCTCCCTCTTTTCAATTACCGTCCAGAACAGGGGGAGGCAGAGAGAAGGAATGGAGGGAAAGAGAGAGAGAGAGAGCGAGGAAGAGAAGAAGCGCGAGAGAGAGAGAGGCTGGTGGAGGCAGAATTAAAGAGGCTTTTTGTCGCGTTTAATATCAATTCATTCCATGGACTGCTGACACAGGCAGTCCAGAGAGCCCAGGATTTATGGCTCCCTCTAATGGGCATGCTCAGAATCAAAGGCCTGTCGTCAGCACTACTTAAACCACTCCTCTCTCACTCCCTCGCTCCGGCCCTCTTCTCTCCACTCCACTTTTAAAGACACACGCTCATTTACAGCTTTACAGCAGCACTTCTCAACTAGTTTGGTTCACGAGCCAAATTTTAATTTGGACATCAACTGGCGACCCAACACAGCACCAAAATGTAAATGGCCAATTTATAGTTCTCTTATCTAGTATTGTCCGCTTTTAAGGATAGCGATATGTCACGCAACCTGTCCGTGTTGGCCTCTGCCGAATTTGGCGAGCTTCAGCGGTGACAGATGACACCGTAGAGTTTGATATCAACAATAAGCTGATTCATTTTGCTATCCTAACAGTGCAATATGATATGGTTACTTGCATTTTATTTTTTTTGCATTTAATATTGTTTTATTTCTGCAATTGAAAACCACAGCTGTGAAGGGACACACACACACCAGACTGATGTGACTGCGTTAGTCATTTTGATCTTATAAGGCAGCTTTGCATTACTAGAAGAAAAGTTAAGATCAGTACGGTGTATTTTAAATGAACTCAGATTCTTATCTATCTCCACTTTTTATGGACGAATAAAACTAAGACCTTTTTTTAATGTATATACATTAGTTTGAATTTCCCGGAAAATTGTGTATATCTGCAGACATGTATGAAACTTGTAAGTAAATAATATTAATGAATGAGACCTAATCTCTATCTCTATCTACCAGGTTTCTAGTAATGTAACTGATCCACAGAGGAAACACCCCAGACAGACGGAAAACAACAATGACATTGAGACATACAGCGGATAAGGATGATATAGGAGAGAAAGAAAAACCCTGTAAATGTAAATTGTGCAAAAAAAATATGAAATCCAACCCATGAATTCAAGAGCCAGACTCTTTCAATTTCAATCCAACCTTTGCTTACACCACCATTCAGTTTTGAAACCACATCTAACTAAAATCCAGGAAGCTCATTCAACTATATTTTGAGAGGTCACCAATGGCCGTTAGACGTCTGGTGCCATAGGAAATGAAAATAAAAAAGAAAACTTTTTAACAATAACAATATGAGTGTAAGATGTGATTTGTCAATAATTTTTAAATAATAATAAATAATAATAAATAAAGCATACACCAACAAATAATTAAGTGACTGAAATAAATAATAAATAGTTTAGGCAAAAATGAAAATTTGCTGAAAATGTACTCATACTCAGGCCACCCAAAATGCAGATAAGAACCATCATTAAGGTGTTTTAACTTCAAATTTACCGATACAAATTATTACAGATCAAGTAGACAGATAACTGATATTTTGAACCGATATATGTGACCGATGTATGGGACCACAAAACCAGTCTTAAGTAGCATGTGCATATTTGTAGCAATAGCCAAAAATACACTGTATGGGTAAAAATTATTGATTTTTCTTTTATGCCAAAAAAAAATTGTAAATTTCCTACTGTAAATACTGATTAGCGTATGATATGAAAA
This sequence comes from Labeo catla, assembly GCA_012976165.1. Lineage (NCBI taxonomy): Eukaryota > Metazoa > Chordata > Actinopteri > Cypriniformes > Cyprinidae > Labeo > Labeo catla. The sequence goes on along the minus strand of VONZ01000286.1, from coordinate 750,610 downwards.
TTGATTAGTAATATGCATTGCTAAAAATTTCACTTGGACAACTTTAAAGGCAATTTTCTCAATATTTTAATTTTTTTTGCACCCTCACATTCCAGATTTTCAAATGGTTAAATCTCGGCCAAATATTAAACTTATTTATTTAGGTTTCAGATGATGTATAAATCTCAATTTCAAAAAATTGACCCTTATGGCTGGTTTTGTGGTCCAGGGTCACATATCTGTCTGGTGTAAAAATGAAAATTAATGTTGACATTAAAAATAACAAGGGCTCTGACAAAAACTTTCTTTAAATGCTTTTAAATTATTTTATCGGCAAATCGGTTTTGAAAATGACCAATACAAATAACCATAAAACTGCTTAATATCGGCCAAGCCGATAATCAATTGATCCCTACTTTAAACCATCGTTTTTGTTCAAAATCCAAGTCCATAAATCCACAATAAAGCTTATTCCAATGAAAAAGTCTCACATCAAAATCCACCAACATATTTGTTTAGAACTATTTTGAACTGTTTTTGATTGCAAACAGTGTTTGATCTGTGCATATTTTTCTCGACTTTTTCACTGGAGAAAGCTATACTGTGGACAGGGAACCTGTATATTAGCCTTAAAATGATGACACTTTAATTATGGATTTGTTTATTACAAACATGCAGATTTTTGCTTTACAAGACATTAAATCATGAAGTGAAGTGGTGTGGATTACTTGTAGATTTTTGAAATGCTTTTATCAGCTGTTTGGTCTCTCATTCTGAAACAAACTCATCCACAACCACACCCATACAGCACATCTAGACAAACATTTAGTCCATGACCTCCACAAACACACTAACCTGCCCAACTGGGGGTCTCCATGTACAGCTGTGGCTGAGCAGGTGGGGTCTCACTGCAACCACAGAGGCGTCTGATGTCTGTAAGAGAGAGAGAGACAGCAAGAAGTTTTGAGCCTGAGAATGAAAGCCACACAATTACACGCAAACAAAAACATTTAATTCCTCAAAAAGTGGTATTTTAAATTTCCTTTGAATTAAGAATGAAGCCCCGTCTACCATAACAAAGAAGGTGAGCTTCCAATTTACATTACAGATTGCTCTGAAATGCTTTGTTTTTGTGAATATGTTTGTGTGTTTGGACTTAAATTGTTTTTTTTTTTTAATTTCATATGCCCTTGTTATGATAATGTGTGAGGGGATTGAGGAACAGTCAGAAGACCTGCAGGGTCCAGATAAGCTCAGAACCCCACCAGAACCACCAAATCCTCCGCATGTACGGCAACCGTGCTTCATGCTACGCTGGTGCTGAAGTGGATCTGCTGTAACATTTGGAGCACACACACCAGCTTGTGTGTTTCCACACAGTTACAGATAAATAAAGCAAAAAAGGCACTCTTTGGATACGTAAACATGGAAGCTGCAAATGCACAAGGCATAAATTAACCACAAACCCCTTCCCTTTAACCCTTTCCGACTGGAAACAGTTAACTCTGATAGTTGGATAAGAAGGATAATCATTCTGTTGGTCTGACCCTTCGAGAAAATGGGCCTGGTGTCACTGTTAATTTAAAATCGACTGAACTTAGGCAGGTTTGGCTGTGTGTACGTGATAGCAGGTGGCTTCAAATTACATTCTTATTTAGAGAAACATTCTGGTGAGTAAGAAATCACTTCACCCAGAGGAGCATGAGGGAAGAAGAAGAAGAAAAAAGAAACGGGGAAAGATGATAATGCTGCAACTTTTCTTTGGACACAGAAAAATATACAACCCAACAAACACGGGGCCCCAGAGAGTGAATGCAGCACTCGGGACAAAAGACCCTGTTAGAGCATTACCGTAATTACACGGCCGTAATGGCCTCTATTGCAGGCTATTCAGATTAAATATGCATAGTGCCCCGTCCATATCCACCGGGCTTGATAAAAGTGTTGTTCCTATGTGTCATTTAATTGTTAGCATTAATCTGAAATATAGAGCTAATGTGTTTATTGAAAACAGCACTCTGCCACGCTGGAACTAAATGTCTTTTTGTCCTTCTTGTGTATCATTCTTTCTTTATCAACTCACTCACAAATCATCCACATTTTTTCCCGTTACCTCTGTTTGACTCTTTTCCCATCACCCTTTCTCTTTTTCTTAAAGGAGAAGTCCACTTCCAAAACAAAGATTCACATATAATGTACTTACCCCATTGTCATCCAAGATGTTCATGTGTTTCTTTCTTTGGACGTAAAGAAATTGTTTTTTGAGGAAAACATTTCAGCATTTTTCTCCATATAATGGACTGACATGGTGCCCGATTTTGAACCTCAAAAATGCAGTTTAAATGCGGCTTCAAACAATCCCAAATACGGTTGTAAACGATCCCAGCCGAGGAAGAAGGGTCTTATCTAGCGAAGCGAACGGTTATTTTCATTTAAAAAAAACAATTTAAAAACAACGATATAAGACGATTTTAAAGATGAAGGAGAACATGAGATGGGAATTTTTCGACATACCCTAACTGTCATGAACCAGGAAAAAACAGTCCAGGCAGAGTAAGACAAGACGAGCGTTTGACATTAAAAAGTATATAAACTGTATTATTTTTATGAAACCGCATTTGGAATCATTTGAAGCCGCATTTAAACTGCATTTGGAAGTTCAAAATCAGGGCACCATATCAGTTCATTATATGGAGAAAAATACTGAAATGTTTTCCTCAAAAATATAATTTCTTTATGACCGAAAAAGAAAGACATGAGCATCTTGGGTGAAAAGGGGGTGAGTACATTATATGTGAATCTTTGTTTTGAAAGTGGACTTCTCCTTTAAAGTGACAATCCACCTAGAAATTCTCTCTCACACTCTTACCACTTTCATTGCAGTTCTTCAGTGGAACTCAAAAGGAAAAATTCTAAACAAATGTACTGGTTGCTCTTCTGCAGTTACGATAAATGAGGACTGAAACTCTGAAGTGGAAATGGATGCAAAAATGGATGCAAAGCACCTTAAAAGTGGTCTTATGAAGCCAACTTGAGAACCAATTTGTTAAAGAATAATTCAGTTTTTGTGAACCAAAGAACCAGACAAGATTTTGAAAGCATTTTAGTAAATACATACTTAATTTTTGGACTGATTCTTCACAGAAAGTTTGTATGATTTCAGAAGACTTGTGAAAAAAGGTATATGGAGCAGCTTTATGATACTTCTATGGTGTTTTTCCACCGTTTTTGAAGTTTCAATGGATTAATCAACATTTACTTTAATTCCACGCAAATTATATATATCATAACTGTTATTTTAACGATGTGCGTTTTGACATTATCAAGTTATACTGTGAGAAGCAAACAATACAAAACACACCTACAGAGTGCACGCATACTTTATGTGATATAGCATAGTAAGTTAGGTTAAACTAGTGACCGTACGCATTTAGATTGTGTTCTTCCACTTATTAAAATGCATTTAGAATGATCACATATTCAAGATATGCGGGCAGAAAATGTATATATTTATATAATTTCATATAGTTAATCAATATCACACGATGAGTGACCTTTTCCCTCAGAAAGTATTATTACAAATGTGATATTGATTTTATACAATAGTTCAATAATAAGAAGTTAATGTTAAGACTTACGTTTTAGACACCATATTTTTCTGTTTTTGCTCTATTTTGCCAACAAAAATCATTCCAAACAAAGCCACAGCACTAGCGTCTCTGAGCAACATGACGATGTTTCGCTCCTGAATGAATCAACCGTTTAAATGATTCGGTTCAATCGCAATGACTCACCTAACAGTCACTTTCTGCCATCTACTGCCGGTTTTAATTTCACATTTATGGCAAAAACACTGTTTTCATGCAGCTGTCAAATTTCAGATTTTGGGCTTTTTGGTTTTTCATAAAGTGTTTTTTCAGAGTAGAAAAGAAAACATCCAAAAGACACTGTTAAGTGTTTCTTTATAGCACTTTATCTATTTGTGTCAATAGATTTTTCCCCAAATGAGCTTTTTCTTCTACACTGAGCCATAAATCTCCACTTCAGTAACACTTACACACACCAAACTTTGCATTTTTATTCCTGTCTATATCCTGAAGGTTTTTGCAGAGAGAGTTATTCATATATAATTTGCTTGATTATATACAACATTTTATTCCCCCCAAAATTGTGAAAAATGTATTGTTTTCTGTCTGTATTTTCTGAATTATGGAGTGACAAAATGGGAAATCCCCTCTGTAAAAACATTTGACAATATGTGAAAAAAATAAAACAAGAATTTTGAAATGATGAAGTCAGTGTTTAGAAATGTATGCAAATTAGAGCATATTTCATTAAATAATGCCTAATTTGCATATTTTAGAAAACTTGTAATACAAAAAATGTTTGCAATTATGAATGTAATCAATCAACTGGGTAAATATTAGTTAATTTTTTTACCCTATTCACCTGCAGTATCTCGCCTTATTATCTTTATTTTTAAATAATTTCAAATTATCAGTATTCAGCATTATCAAAAAATTATTTATGTATTTGTAACTGCAGATTAAAACACTACATGTCCCTCGGAGCTGCATTAAACAGTGTGTAAATACATCTAAATACCACTTCAGATGCTGCTTCTGTGTTTCCTCTGAACTGCAAAGATGAATTTTGTTGATACTGATTTCATATGCTTGGTGCAACAGCCCAAATGTAATAATTTGACTCAAAACACAAAGCACACGTTTAGAAAACATGGCTTTATAAAGGTAAAAATGGCCATAAAAAGTAAAAATCAATTTGAACTTATTGAAATAGATTCATTTCTATCACTGCTCTAAATTGACCACCCAGAATATGAAGAATATGCTATCTAAAAATTCTTTAAGTCTTTAAGATACCAGCACAATAACACACTCAGCAAATTATTGTCTAATAATCGTTATCAATAAAATTCCAAAAAATATAGAGATATAATATTTTGTAATATCGCACACCCCTAGCTCAGAGTTTCCTATTAGTAAAGTTATCAAGGTTTAAGAAGAGATAGGAGTAAATAAATGAAGAAAGAAAATGTTAAATTCATTTTTGGATAAACTATTCCTTTAAAAATGACATCTAACCTTCTTTTTCCCCTCCTCCCAAAGTCCATTCTCTCCATGTCTGTCTATCTGAGAGAGGCTGTAGTTCTCGGCGGGGAAGTGTCTAATTTCATTCCGAGTGTTCCCCTCTGTGGTCAAGAGTAGAACTGAAACCCGGAGACGCAGGAAGTCTTCGGGGAAATCCAGTTCACTACTGACTCGGTGAGAATTCATTTCTGAAGAATTTCGCTTCGCTTGCCTGAAAACAGGCTCGCAGGGTGGCAATGAAAAACAGAGGTCTCTGCATGTCAACAAAACCCTGAGCGTATTTGTGTCCATCCACCGAACCCAACGTGCATGAACACACATGCTCCTTTCCAAAACCTAGCGAGCCTACGGAGGCAGCATTTTAAGGTGAAGGCTGTTTTAGAAGGTATAAGCAATATTACAAGACACCTCATTTGAACCAAATATTAATATAACATTGCAGATAAGATAATCCCAGGATGCAATGTAACAAACTCAATAGGGGAGAAAAAATCCATGATAGCAGAAGAAGTTAGAAGATATCAATAATAAACAAACACACATTTCAATACTGAAAATTAAACCAAATATTTTTACCTAGTATTTTTGTGTTGTATATACTGTAGGCTTAGGCTACATGCCAGCATCAACTCTTCTACTTCCAGTTTGACAAATTTCACCAAAAACTAAACTGCGTTTGATAAAAGTAATTAAAATTAAGGATGGCGTATGATAAATTTAGCTCATTTACAAGAATATACTACTGCTGTCTAACGCATTAGCATTTGTTGATATGTAAGTGCATCAGCGCGTCCATTGCGGCCTGACACTCAACCTTTTGAACAGATATTGATGGATCGCAAAGGATCTCACGCAATAACACAGACACACGCCGACACACACACATGAACAAAGCATGTGCATTGATTTCATCCGAACAGAGCTCATATCTCACAGCCCCCTGTCTCCCTCCCACACTGTCTCTCTCTCCCTGTAATGAATTACCATGCACTGGCTCCAGTATTTTTGGGAACAAGGCCAACATAATTTGTTATTTCATCATAAGTAATTAAAAGCTGTTTCTTTTCCTGTTGTGTCGGAGCTGATTAATTATTTGGACGGTAAAAAGGCATAAATAACGCAGAAACTGAAGAGTGCCACGAAAAAAAACAACAAAACAACCATCACTCGGACTACATTGATGTCGCAAGCAAAAAGAAAATAGCATCCCACTAAAGTCTATTTGCCCAGCTATTTAGTTTCGTACACGGCAATAAATAAACCATTGGCTGCTGTATGATCAGAACAGCGCAATAACAAATGTTATATCTCAACTATGAAAGGTCTGTGGCATGTAAGCAGTTGAAAACAAGGTGTCTGACACAGGACAGGTGTACATACCATACCATGAGCATTTATTTAAATTCTTTACAAATCGAATTTGTATCTTTAGACAACATTTTGTGTCATGTGATACTGCAAGCATGATTTCAAGTGAGATTTATGCAATTTCCAACCATCAAGAGCGGCTGGTACAATTAAATTGCAAGTGTGATATTGCTTTCCTTATAATAACTCAATAAACAAAGTGTTAATATTCTGTAACTTACATTTTTAGATGCAGAAAATTCCCACTTTGCCTATATTTGCTCCAAAATAGTCCCAAATGAAATAAAAACAAAACAATCTGTTGCCCAACTCCAAGTAAACACACACAAAGCTGAATCAGTGTTTTCAATGAATCTGTTGAGAAAATGATTCAGTGACTCTTTCACAAAGACAATGGTTTAGTGTCTGAATCAATCAGTGTTTTTGAATGACTCATTCATGAGGTTTTGTCACCAAATGAATCACACTTTGAATTGCTCACTGATAAAACTGATCTCTTGACGCCACCTACTGGTGTAACGATGTAACATGCAGAGTTACTGGAAATGCAGGTTGCCAGGTTTTCACAACAAAACTGGCCCAGTCGTGTTTTGAAGCATTAAAAATTGCATTCCGGGGTGTAAAATATATGTTTTTATCGGGGTTCCCCTGGTAAATTTGCATTAAACCAACTTAAACCCGTGGTCATGAAAAACAACCTGCGGCAACAGTGTTAAAGTAGTCCAATTCTGCAGGAAAACTGTGGACTTGGCAACGAATTTTGAAGGCAGCATAGATGTATCCTTCGCTGCCTTAGATATCCCACAGTTCTGTCCGTTCCATTCCATGACGGTTGAGCTAAAAAGAAATAAAGATGGCGTCTGAAAGTTGCGTTTGGTGGTCAGTTTGTGTGTAAATGTATATTTCTGACTAACTTTTTACACTTTTGATGTTATTTCTAGCGAGAAATCAATATTATAGTATCTAAATATTTGTTTAGTTATCATCAAAACTCGTTCTATTTTCTTGTAGATCGTTAAACCGTTATGCTGCCTCAGAAGCCTGTTCGAAATCAGTTTCATGAGGTGCCTTCGTGCAAAAACGCTGCCTGCAAAGTCATTGACTGATAAGGCAGCGAGGCAGCAAGTCAGCTGTCTTGGCCCCAAGACTTGTCACTTGTGTAATTTTGAATGGGGAAAGATACAACGTTTACTATGGCTGCGAAGCCCCGCCTTCTTAATGAAAGAGCCAGTTGTTGATTAGTAAAGTCATTGCATCACTGCAGCTGCCGTCAGAAGCTCCGGTTCCTACAGAAACAGTCAGCATTCTGAGACATGTGCTCAGTACTACGCATGTGTACTGGCTGATTTAGCCTGAAAAATAGTTTTTTTAAGGCTATTGGAGCATAAGGAACAACATTTATGAGGCAGTTCTTGTCAGATTTCATTGGAGATTTCAAATATGAAATTTAACTGTAAGCTTGGTGAAGAGTTTTGGAGAATTTGATGTTTCCCCATTCAAAGAGATAGGAGCTGCACCCGCCTGCCCAAGAAGCATTTCAAAGATGGCCGCCGAGTGAAATGACTTGCCTTAAAGGGACTTTGATTATTCGCATCCGTGCTAATAATGCACAGGAGACGAGAAGATGGGGTGTGTGCTACACCACACAATTTTCCTATTCTGGGCTGTTGAACATTTCAACTCGGTGTTACAATGTATTGTAGTAATGTTGTCTCTGGTTGTCTAGTCTGTGTGTGTAGAAGCGTTCAGGGGCGTGGCTTTAGACAGCAATTTGCAGGGAGGGTGGGACGTTCGTTTTTAGTGCTATCAGGCTAAAGTTAGCATTTTCCAAGATCTCCTATTGCACCTTTAAATGGACACATACTGTTGTAAGTGTAAAGCAGTAAAGGTATTGCTTGTTAGTATGGTTGATGAGCAAAGATGACAGATTTTAAAATGTGTAACGTTACTTCCAGGTTTTCCTGCACCTGCCAAGCATGTGCCATTAAGATGAATAGGAATCCTAATGAATAAATGTATCTGGATATTATATATTTCCTTACTTAAAATACTTGAAATTGCCAATGACGTTCCTGGCTCAAAACATAATAAAAATAAATAAAACAATCATAGCAGTGGATTAAAATGCTGTTTTGGTAGTGAACGAATAATTCTATATAATAGCAGACTGTGAAAATAAATAAGATGAAATACAAAACAAAAGCGAAATAAAAGTTCTTCAGCCAAAAGAGCTTTATGTTCCATTAGAGAGGCCATTCCATGTCAGAAACTGAGAATGAATTGATTTAGCAATACATGTTTTAAAGATCAGAAGACAGAGTAATGCTTTCTATCATTTCCTTGTGTGCAAAAGAAGAAGTGAAGGATGTGCTTCCACATCTTTTCAACAGAGGATGAGAACAGGTTGTAAGGGAGGAGGAAGAATGAAAAATGGCCAGGGCAGTGGCACGGCATAAAAGAACAATTTAACTTTGTAATGCTGTGCCTGAATCCTTTTGGATTCTACTTGGCTTTGTGAAGCAGATTAGTTGAGCAGCTTATACAGGCTTTGGTAAATAGAGTTGTAACTCCATTCATCCCCCATTCACAGAGTAAATATCCCCTTTCACACACACCAGAGCACAGTGGCACACACACTGACCTGGAAACACTTCTCAATTACAGACAAGCTGGAGCTCATCAACTCTTCCTACAGGGAGCCCGAACAGAGAGTCTGGACATAAATATTAAGCCTTGAACAGCCTGCTGTAATTTGATTTTCATACTGGGTCAATATATGAAAGCTGTGAGAGCTAATGTTCCTGTTCCGTATGGAGTTTCACCTCACATCGCTAGGCTGGGAATTTATGTGCCATGTATGTTTGTTTTTGCATGTGCTTGGGATTGCTGTCAGACTGTGTACTTTGAGTTTCTGTTGACGGATTAGCTCATCTGAAAATGAAAAACCTGTCATAATTTACTCACCCTCACATCGTTTAAAATCTGAATGACTTTACCTCTTGTGTGAAACCTGTACAGGCCATTTTTGTCCATGTAATTAGTGCACATGGTTTTCAAGCTCACTAAACCACCATATTAAAAAAAAACTTCATGATAGCTTTATGTGAGGAAAAGAGTTATTCAATCATAATCTTCATCTCAAATGAACTTTCGCCTTACAGAGTTAGTAAGTTCAATTCAGGAACTAAATCGGTTAGATTCATGGTTGCCAGGTCTGCATAACAAAACCAGCCCAAGTGATAGCCTACTCAAAAATAGCCCAATAGAGTGTTTTCATGACACGTCATCAATCAGCCATATTGGCGGGACTGAACGTAAACAATGCCACTATACCGAAAAAACTTGCATATTTTGCTCGTCGTTGTTGCTGAAAATGGTAAATTATTGTCATGTCTTGGGCTGTACTAATCGGTCAGATCAGGAAAAACATTTGGAGTACTATAGGCTGCCAAAAGTTATAACAAATCAAGGAGAAGAGTGCAAAACACGGTCTGAGGAACAAAAGGTGTTTGTGGTTGGCCAAACTGAACCAGGAGTTCCAGGGCAAGAATTTTGACAACATTCATGTTTGTTCTTATCATTTCCGATCAGGTAGGTGAAATATTAGGCTAATATCTTAATTAACACTGCTCGTATGTATCTTTGCCACCTATTAACTTAGTTTGTCAAAATATTGTGCCGTTTTCTGCTTAGAAGTCCTTCTGTATATGATTAAGCAGCTTCCACACGTTTTTTCCCATGGTTTAGACAGTATAAATTAGCAGAACAACATATTCAGTAGTATATTAACATGCAATCCATGCTGTTGTTTACATCGGAGTATTGGCAATACTGCCACGCATCCGGGTAACTGACCAAATCGTGACGTAAGTGGAAACCCTTTATCGTGTTCCGGGTGAATCTGGTTGTCAAAATTGTTTCAAGATCACTCCAAATCTTCCGGGGGGTAAAAACATCCTTCTAGGAGGTTCCACCTTATAGAAACAACCCACAGCGACAATATAAAAACTGCCCAAATTCACGGGAAAAATACAGACTTGGCAACCCTGGTTAGATTTATGAATGAATCACTCATAGTTCTACAGTCTGGATTAACTGATTCAAAAGAATGATTCTTTCACAAATCATGAAAGGAAGTCTGGGGTTGGTGTCAAGATTTTCAGTGAATAAAAATGTAAAACAATGCGCATAACTCATTTTACGATACTGTTATGGTGCTTTTGAGTCATTTTGTAGCTTGAAAGCTCAAATTATGTATGAAAAACACCATGAAACAGCATTCTGCACACTATTCAAAAATGTTTCCTTTTGTGCTCCACGGAATAATGAACATCATACTGTACATAAGGTTATCTAAATAACGACCCTCCTGTTCAATTTGCATCAGACTTGCTGAAACAGTTCCATTTATGATACTTTATGGTGCTTTTGAGTCATTTTAAAGCTTTAAGACAAACGCTTCCACGAAAAAGACTACTATTTTAGGAAAAACATATGAGAATAAGGGAATGACCTAAGGGTAAGTAAATAATGATAGAATTTTCATATTTGTATGAACTACCCAATTAAATCTTTTTGTTTTGACCAACATTGAAACTAAAATATGAGCGACTACCACCCCAATGTTCTTCATCTCATATACCTGTAGGTAAGCAGTAAATACCAGCTTTATCCCTGGCAAGCAGCTGAGATATTTAAGAGCATGGGGCGGACTGCTCTCTCACCAGCAGCCCTGCTGAACCACATGTTGCAAATGTTAATGAGGATTCCCAAATGCCAGGCCACTCTGGGGACTCTGCCTTTAACCAACCCAGCAGATAAATAATACAATGCCCAGCTATAACTACACCAGACACATGCAGCGAATGATGAAGAAGCCTTGGAAGAAGAGGAATGGGAGGTATGAAACACGTAGACCGATGCAATTGAAATCCTTCTTATTGTGGCAAGCCAAAGTATTCAAATTGACCTTCCTAAAACGAACATGAAACAGGATTTGCTATGGCACGTCATCGGCCTCCCTCGTAACCGTTGCGTCGCTGTGCAGTTTTGATATTGCATTTGTTGGGTAAAAAGATTGAATATACAGCTAATAGACATCTCTATTAAGACCCTAGTGTTGTCATTCCACTGCAACATGCACCCAATTTATGTTGGACAGAGAGGATTCTGGGAAATGAAACACTAGGACGTCTGATGCAAATTGAACATGAGGGACATTGAATATTAAAACAGGCAAAGCAGCCCATTGACTGAAAGTGGGGGGAGAGATGGAAATTTAAATGAAATACGGCCCGTCGTAAAAGGGTGAAAATAAAGGACCAAAACAAAATCAACAACAAGTGAATAATTACCAACAACAGCTTGGTTTATTTCCAGTTTGAGTTGATTTACTAAAACATAAATATACAATAAAAAGTAACAAGGGTGTAAAGCATGTTGTTAAAATTTATCATTTTAAGCAAAGAGAGCGAGACGTTAGGCGGGATGCGCCTCTGATCATGAAACGCTGTTGGTTTACCATCGACGGCTTTCTTCAGGATTAGGAAAACAACCTGTGCTTGCTTTATAGAGGCAGATGAAAACCGGGTTTTATGATAATTATTCCGAAGCTGTGTGGATTTAGTGAGTTGTTAAAGTGGAAATCGAGCCATCGTTGAAGGTAGTAAGACTGTCAGCCTGTTTTCATTGGAATCCCACAGTATATCATTATATTACGGAACGGCCGTAATTATGTTGTCGTTGCAAACGTGCGTTCTCTTCCTGAACATGGTGGCTGAACTTGACTTAGTGACTTTAGTGTCATTAGTGGAGAAGTGCCATTTCTAAATGATGGTGCCACCAAAAGCTCTTCATTCAAGCTAGACTGACTTTTTGTGTAAAGCCCTAAAATAACCTGTAATTTTAGTCTTTACGTGCCTTGCCTTAGAAACCCAAAACACTTGGACCTTGAGCTCAGAACTCTATACAGTACAGGCATTACAGGAATAAAAAAACAGCAGATAAGGTTTTTTTCCTTCATCAGAACATTTAAATTTAGCATTACATCATTTGCACACCAGTGTATCCTCTGCAGCAAATGGGTGCTGTCAGAATGAGAGTCCAAACATCAGACTTTAGCAACTTCAGTCCATCAATTAACATCTTTTAAAGTGAAAGCTTCATGTTTGTAAGAAACAAATGAGGCGTTTTAATTTTACAGTCCACAATAACGCTTCTTCCAGTGAAAAAATCCATCCCCTGTTGTCCTATCACATCTAAAACCACAGACATATAATTATTTTGGACTGTTTTGGCTTATAAACAAAGCTGGATCTATGCATATTTCTCTCCTGATTCAGATTAAACAACTTTTTCACTGAAGTAATATTATTTTCACTTTACAAGACATTAATTGTTAGTTGACTGGAGTCGTGTGGATTACTTGTATATTATTGTGATTTTTCGGATCAGCTGTCTGAACTCTCATTCTGGCGGCACCCATTCACTGCAGTGGATTCACTGGTGAGCTGTTCCAGAGAAGAAACAAGCTCATCCACATGTTGGATGGTCTGAGGGTGACTACTCTGCAGCGAATTTTCATTTTTGGATCAACTATTCCTTTAATTTTCCAAAAAATATTATTAACACAACACAGTTTTTTTCCCTACAACTACATGAGATTTCTTACTGATAGAAACTGTGGTTGTCAACAGAATAAAATAAAATGCAATTAATGTCTTCAGAAAGCATAAATAATATCAAATATCAAATTCTGTTAATGTGTTAAAATAATGTAAACACTTTTTTTTAAATTGCTCAGTCAATACATTAAAAAAATGCATTTTTTTAAATTAATTTATTTTCAATTCTGATACCAACACCTGATTGGATGATGTCTTCATGCAAACTACAATGTTATACAGTTCAGTCTGAATCAGTGCCTGCAAGTTGAAATTCATACTGGTGTTAAATGTACAACAAATAACAAATAGCTGGAACTGAAATGGCCTGCTTCAGGTTCGTGTGCAATGAAGCTGAATGTTTGATGTCTGTGCAACCTTTGTTGACCTGACCTGACTGCTTTGCACCAAGCCAAATGTGAGAACCGCATAATGTAAAAGGCATGTTATGGCAGCTATTACGCCCGTTTCTATATGAGAAAGCTGTGGTGTAATCACACGACACAATGTACTGTACACAGCATGCCATTTGTACAGTAGACAATTCCAGCGAAAGAAGACTGCATGAGAGTAAATAAAGGATGAATGAAATAAAACTAAATAAGCCAGAGGTGCCTGTCACATTTTGGTGCGCTTCTGACTAGACAAATGAAAGGGAAGTTCCCGTGAGAGAACCGAGTATGTAATTCAGCGCTTAATGTGTGTGTGCACGTGTGTGTCGGATGAACAAGAAAGATGCAAGAGGCGCGCATCCATCCTCAGAGGTGAACTCGATTTCACGGGTTAGTGAGAGACGGGTGGTGTAGTCTGGGAGGTGGGTGTTCTGCCTCGGCTTTATTAAAGCGTTTCTGTTCTCGGTCCATTTAGAATCAGTGTTTGCTGTTGCAGATGACAGGCCTGAGCTCCTTTCACTCGCCACAGCTGCCGGAGGGGCCGCACCTCTGTATTTCCCCCCTAAATATCCACTCAGACACAAGCTAACACATTATCAGCACTGTTTATGTGTATTTTAAGTTGGATAAATGAGCAATATCACAAGAGTAGCCATGCGACTAGGCTGTATATTAGCCATATCGCACGGCTGCGAGTGTGATATTGCGATTATATCACAGTTGAACGGCGTAAGTACATAAGAAACAACTTTCTATAAAAACCCTCTTTTGTGCAAACTACTTCCTTCTGCCACAGATTCAAATCTTAAGTTGACAGTTTAACATCTCCAAAAACATAGAATTGAATTTTCAAATAGATGTTAACTTTATTAACAAACTGCATATTTAAAATCTAAACAAGTATATTCTCGTCTGAAAAACTCTTAAAACTACATTCCGTGACACAAAAACAGAAGAAATGAGAAATGTGAGAAATGAGTGACACAAATGGAGTTCCGATATCACTTGAATGTTGCACTTCTCTCAGCCAATCACATTCGAGGACTGTTGTATAAACCGATTTATGCATTAAAGTTCAGTGTTTTACAGCTTTACAAGTATCAACAGTTGCTAACAGAGCAGAATGAGATGCGCTAAACATGAACCCCTCGCACATACACATACACACAGTCATATATCAGACATTTATCACTGCTCATGTGTAGGATGACCACCCCCCAGGAGCTTTTAATATTTAATGTAAAGATTAATCAGCCCTCTCATTATTTTAATTGTTCTTCCTTTATCCAACCTGTCAGAGTTATAGATTACCCCCCGTAGACCCTACCAGCAGCTCCCTGGTCGGGGATTTATGGGTATTTTTGGATCAGTTAGCCTCTAGTCATATTTCACCATTTTCTGACGAGCCATTAAAATGTCCCAGGTAATTAAACAATGGGCATCAAGTTCAGGTCTCTCCTCTTTATCAGGAGAGAAGCACGCTGGGATAAAAACTCCCTTGCTAGTGATTAGCGTGTTTAGTAAAAAAAAAACCTCACAAGTGAAGATGTATAGAATCAGTACAGTACAGCTCTGAGGGGATGATACATGCTTGTTAGTGAGCTGATAAAGCATCATGGGATATCACACATTTTTTTAGAGTTAGAACAGGAGAAAAATATTAATTAAAAAAATAATCCAAATAACTAAAAAATAAATATTTTTTTATGCCTATTTCATAAATTAATTGTATTCTGAAGCACAGTACAAACAACTTAAATTAGATATTTGAAAAAGAACTCTGATCAAAATTAGAGCACACTTACAGATATCTCCATGGCACCTCATGCTAATTTCCTTAATTATATGACAAAACCTATTTTAACTGGCAGCATTCCTCCAATTTTCACTGGCAGACCGCTCTAAGGTGAATGAAACTCTGCGACAGGAGTTTGTCCAAATGAGGACCAAACAGATGACCCTTTCAGCCACTTCAAGAGAAAGTAGTCATTCAAAATTTGTGATTTCTCAAATATTGCATGTTTACAATGACACTAATTCATTCAAGTCCCCCAAAAAGGCTGATCGTCCACATAAGACAAATGCACAAGAAGACAGGATAATTCAGAGACTCTCAATGGGGAATGGGTTCAACACTGCAGCTGGAAGTGCTTGCCAGTTTACTGCTGAAGAGGGCTAGGATCTGTCTCGGCATGTTTATTAAAGGGATAGTTCACCCAAAAATTAGCCTCAGACATCATGCCCACGGACCGCTGGATAAACGTCTGATGCATACGGCACACAAAAGTGGAAACACTTCAGGAGTATCGAAGTTGTCATCGGATTGGTTAGATTATACTGGATTTCCAGGAGACCCGTGTCACAAAACATGATTGGTTGCTTTAACTGTCAGTCATATGGCCTCTTGGGCGGGCATTGGCCAATCAAAGCGGCCAAGGTTCCCACATTCTGCTGTCAGTCTGAAGGTCTGTCTACATGAGACTAAGGTGTATATGACTTCCTTATATTAAAAATGATTCCGGCACTTCCAAGCTTTAGAATGGCAATGGGTGGGTGTTTCTCTTCATCTCTTCTTCTCTTCATGAAAATTGAAGGAATGCTACCTCCAAGAAAGAAGTCATATACATCTAGGATGCCTGGAGGGTGAGTAAATAATGGGCTAATTTTCATTTTTGGGTAAACTATCCCTGAGATGAGACCAAGTTTACATAAGACCAAGTTTAATTTATTTGGGTCTGATGGGAGACATTTTGTTCAGCATCAAACCGAGGAAAGACTGAAGACCAAGTACGTAAAGAAGTCAGTAAAAGGTGGAGGAGGAAGTGTAATGGTTTGAGGGATTTTTTCTGCAGCAGGAGTTGGGACTCTTACACAGCTACATGGGAAGGTGAATACAAAAATTTATCAGAACCTCCTTCAGCAACATGTGGTAACTTCCCTGCAAGCATCTCCCAATCAGCCTGCAATTGTCGCTCAAGACAATGCCCCATCACACTGCAAAACAGGTAAAGCCTACAGCTAATACTCCAAATTTTGAGCGATGAAGATTAACAAGATTTTAGAAAAATCAAGTATTATAGAAAGTTCTCTATTTTTGATATCCACTGTATATGTGTACACACACACACACACACACACACACACACACACACAAATGACTGACCCCAAATGTATACATACTAAAATATATATTTTGCCCAAGAAAACTCAGTGGGCCACGGCAGATCTGCCTTTCTTTTCACGCCTGACAGGGTTGCTGTAGGAGTCCGGCAGCTGCCCCGCGGTGATTGAGTGGGTACTGATGAAGAGAGAGTCGGAAGTGAAAAATGCCCGCCCTTCGGCCAAGAAAACACATACACACACAGAAGGGGTCAGGCCTTTCACAACCTCCGTTCATTTCATCGTTCTTGCCCAGCTGAAGCTTTTTGTGGGCAAGGTGGCTGGAGCAAGTTGCCGATTACATAATCCTGTTTTACAGGGGCTCCATCCATCACCCGGCTTTCATTTTCATTGGAGCTAAATTGCACGAGTGCTGGGAGTGGAAATGAATTTCAGCAGTCCAGCATATCTGTTTAGTTTGCAGAAAGCAAAAGCACTGTGGAGAATGGAGAGTGAGAGAGATGTGTAGAGCCAGCGAGAGAGAGAGAGGGAGAGAGGAAGGATAAAAGACCCTTCCCGAGTTCGGTCCGGCGAGGGTCTGATGGTGATGCATGGTTATGGACCATCTGCACTCAGAGGCGATAAATTTATGATTATGGTGAGAGAGCTAAAAGGCTGTCCATTACTGTAACATAGTGGCCTCAGTAGAGAGTCTCTCATCAGGCCCAGCTGAGAATCAGCAGTAAAACCGGACAAGGCATCTAATATTAAGCAAATTTACATGCCAACAGCAGGTGTCAGTCAATAGCCTGCTGACAGTTGTTCAGCTACTCAAGCTGCAGCGCTCGCTCACTTTCTCCACTTTTACCTTTAGGTCCAAATGCGCTACAGAGGACAGAGAGCATGCTATGGCTGCGAGATGATTGGTGTGCATGAAAAAGGCTCATTTTGCTGACAATGGCGGAAAGACAATGAACAGAAATGCATTCACACTTCGGATCGCTGTCGCGCTATTGATTCTTAAATAGCATCGCCGTCCAAATAGCTGGTGAGGCTTTTGTGCTTTGACATCTCTGCGGTGCGCCGTTCAATTAGTTTTAGTGTCCCGGTCCAGATGCCGCCACCGTTCAAACGCGTCCAGCAAAACACAATCGAGAAGGCCGTGTGCACATGCGGCCGACGGAAACGTTCAACCCAAGGGTGTCTGGGTAACCAAATGACTTCGCATTTCAGAAATGATCTTGAGTTTAAACATACAGCAGAGTTTAGCGGAGTTTTGGCGAGGGCTTTGTTGATCTGCTGGATGGGGTGAAAATTAGGACACCGGTTTCCCGGTACTGAGATTTAAGTTGAACAAGTACTTGGATGAACTTGAAAAAGTAAAAGTTGTGTTCTCGCTAATGCTGTCTTGCAAGCCTACAGATCTACTTCTGAAGCAGCCTGAGATTAAACCAACACAAGCAAACTAGTCAAACAAGTCGTAAGTTTCCCTTGAGATGGAAACATCCCGTGTTGAACGAGCAAAAACTGTATTTCTGTGGTCGCTCGCTGCTGATCTTCTCAAAACCATCAAAAGAAAAATGTCAGTTCAGTTCTGTAGCAAACAAATTTAACCTTGAGAGAAATCTAAGGCTGCCTAACAGGGGTTTGTATAATAGGAGCTTTTGTTGAATTTGAAGCTTCTTGTCATTTGAAAATGTTGTTGGCACACTTACAATATTTTAGGGGTAATTTGTTTACAGAACTGAATGTGTGGTCTAAGCTAAATAATTAATGATTCTTTTCCTCTAGTAATTGGTTTTGCTCAACCGCCAAATAACAATCTAATGTGAGCTGCCTCTCAAAGCGTGAGTCTAATTTCAGGCATTTGGTGCAAATCTGTCACAGTTATAAGCTTAACACATGCATTACAAACTCACTCGGGGACTGGCTACAATGCAGAGTAATTAATTTCAGAATTAAAAGAACAGTGAAAAATCCATACGTTTCCACAATAGTCAAAAATTTGAATCCATACACTTTTGACCCATTACAAACCTTGACTGTTTGCTCACTTTAGTGGGTGATGCTTACTTACTTTTCAAATGCTTTGCTAAGCTAAATCTAATCATTTTGAGTTGCATTTAAAGGGGATTCTACATTTGATGCCAGTGCTTATTATACCACACACAAACACACAAGTAGCTTGTCAAAATACAAGCTACTCATAATTTAATGAAATTAAAAACTAGTTAGCTCCACTACAGGCTATGAACAAAAATGGTGTGTATGATTATGATTTACTAATGAATTTAATCAGTGCACACGGTTTCAAAAACAAATGTAATGAACAATCCAAATCAAAAAGACAACAACGATCAATCAATCAATCAAATAAAAAATAAATGTAAAAAAAAATAAAAATAGTGAAGACCTAAATATTAGGGCTGTGTTTTAACACAAATTTCACGATTCAGATTCACAATCTAGCTAGCGATTTGACAAAGCAATAAGTGAATTTATAACAGCTAACCATTTATAAAATGGGAGTTCCATATACGCAGTAACGTTTCACAAAATAAGACAGAGAAAATAAAGTGTAAATATATTAATAAAACATTATTGTTCCACCAAACAATGTAGTTCCTCAGAGCAACACACAAACGTAAAAAAAGGTGTATGTTTGTAGCGTAATTTACAACAGCTTCAAATGCGGCTCAAACAATCAGAATCAAGGACCGGAACTATCCGTTTTATAATTCGATACTGATCTGTCACACCACATTAAACAGCGTCAAAACGGCATTTATTGTTTGAATACTGTAATAAAATGTACAGAATTTTAAACCTGAGACTTGGTTTCATGTCAAAAGCAACAAGCTTAGGCTCCGTTCATTAGCTGAAAACAGGCTAGACTAATCGATTCTTGCGATTTAATAATTGACATTGTTTATAAAAATGACAATCGATTAAAATCAAGAAATCAACATTTTACTCAGCCCTTCTAAATATTCCAACATAAAAGCTAATCCTTTATCTTATCTGTTCATTTACAAGAATCATATGATTCATCCTCATAAACTACAAATGTAGCTGAATAAAAGACTTTGTTCATTTATAAGAACCATCCAAATGAACCAAATGACTAGATTCAATTCTTATGCAACATATGAGAGAAAGAACCATTTGGAATGAATCAATTCACTGGAAAATTTACTGGAAATTTTGCAGGCTGTGATATTGTAACACTACTGAAAAATACAGTTAAAGAGATCACCTAATAAGAACAAATCACTCACAGTTTGCTCACCTTCACTTTGTTCAAAACCCGTATGCCTTTTTCTCTGTGAAGCACAATAGTTATTTTTAATAACGTTGGTGCCCAAACAACATAAGACCCCTTTGACTTCCATAATATGAACAAAACAATGAAATTCAGTGAGACATCTTCTGTTGTGTTTCAAAAAAGATAGAATATCATATACAGTAGGTAAACAATGGAGAAATGATGACAGAATTCTCCAATTTGGGTGACAACAACAGCAAAAGGTTTTAAAGAAATAAAATAAATTTATAAGATCTACGAATCCCAATGGAAGTGATGTTCTTTACGGAAACAGAACAGAAACCTACAAAACATCAATAACCTTCCCTACTTAAGATTTCAGGATGTTTTAAAATTTAAGGCGTTGAGAAAAACATCAGACTACCCTGTCTGGCCTTTTCGGAAACCTTTAGGGACCCATCTCTTGATGGGATGAACTGAGAGTGGTCGGGAGGAGGCGCCGTTTGGGTTGGTTTCAGGTGTTGTTAATTCTTTTCTCTTTGGTCTCAACGGCAGGAAGTGCTGACGTCAGCAGAGGTCTTCTTGTTTGAGTGAGCCTTTCAGATAAATCAATAAAGCCGCTTTCATCCTCTTTCTGATCCATTTGTCCCCTTCGTTCTCCACGCTCTGCTGATATGGAGCTATAGGAGAGGGAGACAGAGAGACGTTTTTGCTAAGCTGAAAGGCAAAGGGTGGCCTGACAGCTGCAGTGCAGGATAACCAGTGTCCAATCGGCTCTCGGCAGGTGACGGCGTCCATCATGGCTGCAGGCATGAGCGGCCATGGTATTGATGCAGGACAGGTGAGGCACGCACTGCTGATTTGAAGAGCGAGTGGGTTCGCCGGCGATGGCGGGCGTGCTAAATGAAATACATCACATCAGTGCCTGCGCCTTAATTACACCTGTCAATCAAAAGAGCTCCTGCTTATCTGGAAACTGTCTCCTCGTGCCCAAAAATAGGCTGTCTAGTTTGGAGAAGACAAGCCAGGTCCCAGTTCGCCTTTCACGCCCATTTTCAGATTATTTTGGGCTGGCGATTGTCGTTTTATGAGACCTCAAACATTCCATGTGTCCAAACAGATTGGCCGATGCTACTTTACTCAAAAGGTAATTGTCTTTTTATTTGGTTTCAATTTTGAGAGAAGGAGATTTCAGGTGACTAATGAAATATGCATCCAAAAATCAGCTTCAGACCATGTGGTGTAGCGTAAGTGGCTCCTTTAACTTTATGTTGGCCCCGGAGGGGCACAATGCAATGATTGTATTACAGTAAAACACAAAGTAACAAAAACCACAATTATTTCCACAAACCCACACCGTAAAACTGTTAACAGAAACATCTGTTATTCTTCAAAGTAGCCGCAATCCAATTCATGTTCTAGCAGTTTTCATTTAATTCATGCAAATTACACTTTAATTTAGATTAAAATGTGCATACTTTAATCTCTTTTAGACAAATAGGAGTATAATACAGGGTCCTTTTAAGCACAGCTTATTTCGAAGAATGCATAAATATCAATATAACACATTACGAGTCACTCACAGCGACATTATAACTGAATTGAGTAAAATATTCTGTTTTTTTTTCTTAACCCAAATGCTGGCTTCAGCCCGTTGAGTCATTTTATTGGGTTATTTTTAATAAATTTACCTAGGTGCTGGTTTCAACTTGTTGGGTCATTTTATTGGGTTATTTTTAATGTTTTTACCCATGTGCTGGGTAGTTTTTCTATAGCTAAGCTGCTGGGTCATTTTTAACGCAGGGTTGCTGGGTTGAGCCTGTCTCTGATGAAACAACCCAGTTGCTGAGTTACAGTCAGTCAGAATGCGGGCTTTTTGAGTCCTCTACAGAGAGCGCTGCTCAACGCTGCCGATATGGTGCACTTCTTCAGAGAAATAAAGGTTTGCATACATTTTATTTTGTTTATAAAGTCTTTACTGTGTTGTAAATTGTATTATTTTAAGCAACGCAACATAAGCGGTTGTTTTGCAGGATGGAAATGCCTTTTGCCTTGCATAAAGTAAATGAATTTTATTCGTTATAATACTGAGTTTAATTTACTTTGATATTAAAATATGTTCTCTAATGTCAGTACTGCTTGTTTATGGGCAGATTTTGGAGTTGGCACAACACCGTCACAAGAATTAGCGCTATATTTCAGTAAAAAGCAATTTGTTTAAGTTTAAATGTATGTAATATTGTCAACTATGCTGTATTCACCCAAATAAATTAAATTTGTCTTGTATTTTGTCCATGTGTTCTTGCTTAATAATATTTGTTCATCTTTTGATTATTGCTGTTGCCTCTTGTAATTCTGTTGGGGGGTTTTATAAGTTCCAGTCCATTTTAAACCAGCAGTATAATAATTTTTTAACAATAGTTGGCTTATTAAAATAACCCAGCATGTTTGGTAAAAACATTTAACCCAACCAGCTGGTTCAAAATAACCCAGCATGTGTTCTGTCCAATATTTACCTAGCGCTGGGTTGCCAAATAACCCAAGTTGGGTTGTTTTTAAACCAGCATTTTTTAGAGAGTAGATGTGTCAAATAACTCAGTGAATTTCTTTTGGATTAACTACTAGCTAGCAATAGTAGATGCTAATGCATTAGCATTAGAATTAGAAATCTACAGTCTAAAAAAATACGGAAATGTGGACAAACTCAGCGACTGGGTTGACATTCTGAGTAGTTTTATTTAACTCAACCCAAAACAGGTTGTAAATTAAAAAAATAATATGTTCAATAAATTAACATTTATTAATTAGTTGAATAAATAATAATTAAGTAATTTTTTTTAACATTTCTAATTAAAAAATATTCACCTTTTGATTTTTTCTCATGCCTCTAGTAATTATGTGTCTGACTTTTTATTTACAGCCTATTTTTGGGTTAATTTTAAGCCAGCCATTTAGTCATTTTTAAATTATAGTTGAGTTTAAAAAAAAAAAACTACCCAGAAAGATGGGGTAAACATTTTAGCCAAATGCTGGGTCAAAACAACCAAATCGCTGGGTTTGTCCATATTTCACCCAGCGCTGGGTTGTGTTTAACCCAGCATTTGCACTGACTAGTTAATTCAACAAAAATTATTTATGTAGTCCCAACATAAATGGATTAAGTAAACTTGCATTTTAGAAACCGCAATGGATTAAAAACAATAAAATCTTGTGACAAAATGTTCAAGAATTATGCTGGATCATTTATTTTTAAGTGAACTGAACAAGCAACACAACTTTTTTGTTTTGAGCAAACTTTTGTTTGCATTGCTTTTGTTCTGTGCCAGTCAGGGTCACTACGGAGGGACAGCAATCATTCACGCCACCAAGACCTGAACTGGCAGCAAACCAGTAAAAACTCCCGCAAGTTTCAAAAGTATCACGCCAGCGTAGAATAACTCAGAGAGAGCGCCAAATCAACACAAACACAATGAGAAAACACTCTCACAAACAATAAATATGTGCTAGAAAAGGCCATTTTCTCTACCCATTAGAGATGCAGAATATTTCACTTCCTTCGGAGAGAAATACATAAAAATATGGCACTGGGACATAAACAAAAGCAGCACTGAGTACAACTCTTTACATGACTCCCCAGTTCTCTATCTATTTAATAAATGAGCCCCTGTGATGGAGGGAAAAAACAGAAAGCAGCATTATATGAAAATGCAACACAAGGATAACCGTGATCGCAAAGGAGGGAATTTGCTTTAAATGGAGGTAAATCAACCATGCTGCTCTTTTCAAGCTTTTTGTGGGGATATTGGCTGCTTGCTGACTCTCCCAACTTGATGCCAGAGGGGAGGAGAAATGTATGTTCAATTCTGCAGTCCGCGCATTGCTTGGCCGGGGGTGTTAACACTGTCAGGGCACATGAGGCTCCAGACTATCTGTTTCCCTATTCTGCTTCATTCTCATCAATTTGCTTGTTTTATTTATATCAAATGATACCTCGCTCCCCGCGCTCCTTCGCTCGGCTGATAACGCACCCCTCTCTGTCCCCCGCGTTCGCCCCCATCCCCCGATACATCCTATGAAATGTATTGCTTGCTCATTGTAAATAAAACATAAAGCTTCCTCTGAGCTCCTCCCTTGAGCCACCTATATTTCTATTTTTGCAAAGAGCAGCAAACCTAATGCAGCGCTGCTGCCACATCACTATGAGCACAGACTAACTTTATATGTCTGACATATTGAAAAGGCAACTTTAAAAGCACTACTGTCCCTGATGTAGATATCACAAAATGCAGCTTTGATACAACTCTACGAGGCTCCTTTTATAAGCGTATCAATCATAGATTTCCAGCCTGTCTGTTGTAGACGTGCTCCTCACTCACTTGCTCTTTGCAGAGGGGTCCAAAGAGCATTAGTAAAAATGCAGACTTACCAAAATAACAGTGAAAAGTACAAATTAGCGAGAAGTAAAAAAAAAAACAACAGGAATTTGTCTTAGCTGTTTGAAGTTTGTGTAAAACATGATGAGATAAATACATATACACTACCAGTCAAAAGTTTTTTTTTTAAGATTTTAATGTTTTTTAAAGAAGCTCTTCTGCGCACCAAGCCTGCATTTGATCCAAAGATTAAAATGTAATTTATTCCTGTGATCAAAGCTAAATTTTTAGCATCACTACTCCAGTCTTCAGTGTCACATGATCCTTCAGAAATCATTCTAATACGCTGTTCAAGAAACATATATATATATATCTCATCACTTTTGATCAATTTAAAGCAATTTAAATCATATGCTTTAAATTGCTTTAAATTGATCAAAAGTGATGATGATAAAGACATTTATAATGTTACAAAAGATTTCTATTTCACATAATTGCTGTTCTTCTGAACTCTATTAATCAAAAAAAACTGAAAAAAAAATCTACTCAGTAATAAATGTTTTTTGAGCAGCAAATCAGAATATTCATGTGACTGGAGTAATGATACTAAAAATTCAGCTTTGAAATCACAGAAATAAAATACATTTTAAAATATATTCAAATAGAAAACTGTTATTTTAAACAGTAAAAATATTTCAGAATTTTACTGTTTTTGCTGTATTTTAGACTTACTGTTTAAAAACTTTTGACTGGCAGTGTGTGTATATATATATATATAATTTTTAAAAATATATAATTGCTGACATCTTAATTTCTTTCATATTGACATATTTTTTCATATATACCATAATAGTATCAACGCCCCATGAAGAGACTTAACAAATGCACACATGCAAACGCATGTTTTGCCATTTCTGTGACAGCTTTGAGAACACGAAATCTATTAGAGAATCGAAGCCGAAGTATAGCATTACGATCTCGTCGCACATATGTTACATCGCCATAACAATTCTGAGCGCAACATGGATAAATGCTCTTTTTGGCTGGCAGCTGGGGAATTTGAATAGTGTGTCTTTTCAACGCGTTTCATGAAGTGCTTAAACCCACCTCAGGGTTCTGAGACGCCTCTCATCTCCAGCTGTCTGCAGCGGAGGGGTAATGTTGATTGATGGAGGGAAGGAGGGCTAGAGCGATGCGCGGTGCAGTCGGAAGGCAGAGGAACGAATGGCTAACGCTAAACTTGACTCACTCCGTCATAAAGCCCATATAATTGTATCATGGACATGACACTGTCGTAATCATCCATGGCAGTTTATGTCAGCTGGTGACAAATGACAACGATTTACCAATGGGGTTAAGCCACACAGAGGACAGACACGGTCAGGGGATTATGATTTAGCATGGGGGTTCAGCAATGCAATGAGGACCCATGATTCACCAGGGTAGGACAAAGCCAGAAAGAGGACATCTTTGATTCAGTATAGTTACAAGCCAATGAGTGAACATCACTCACCAATGGGCCCAGGTTGACATCAATGAGCTTGATAAAGCGATAAAATGATTTAGAACAACAATGAACTGGGTAATTATGTGCTCTAGCCTGCAGCACCCGACGTACTCTAGCATAACCTGACACGAATTTCTCTTTCCCTGCGCAACAGTCTGATGCCTGCTGTATCTCAAAGCACAAAATATGTCACTAAATGTCAGTCTCACTGGAACTGTTCTATTCTAATTCATCACGGCAAATATCAATCAATGCTGTATGTATGGTTTTGGGGATGTGAGTATTTACACCCTAACCTTTGACTCCTGACGGCCCGCTGGTGAGTAGCCAGGAGGGAGTACTTCACTCCTCAAACTAATGAGCTATTGATTTGTGTGAGATAGCCTCGAGAAACTGGGGTGTGGAAGAGAGCTGAAGATCTGGTTTATGTGTGACTGAGCGATGTATGAAATCATTCGCGCACCGCAAAGACTACGAGAAAGGAAAATCGCAAAGCCGAAGTTGGGATGTGAAAGGCCAAACAAAACAAAACAAAACAAAACAGATAACTTGTTATGCAACTTTTAGTCAGTTCAAAGCAAAACAAAGTCCACAAAACAAAATTAAACAAAATATAACAGATGACTCATTATGCAATATTTTGTCAGTTAAAAACAAAACAAACAAACAAACAAAAATCTCAAAACACGTTGAAACAGTACACAAAACAAAACAGATGACTCGTTATGCAACATTTTGTGTTAAAAAAAGGAATAAATAAAAGCAAAGCAAAGCAAACAAACAAACAAAATGAAACCGTAAACAAAACAAAATGGATAACTTGTTATGCAACATTTGTATTAGCTCGAAACAAAAACCATAAAACAAAATGAAAATACACAAAACAAAACAAATGACTCGTTATGCAAAATTCTGTTGATTCAAAAATAAAAAATAAAAGCAAACAAACAAAATGAAATTGTACACAAAACAGATAACTTGCTGTTATGCAACATTTTGTCAGTTCAATTCAAAACAAAAACCACAAAACAAAATGAAAATACACAAAACAAAACAGATGATGCAACATTTTGTTGTTTAAACAAATAAATAAATAAAAGCACAGAAACAAGCAAACTAAATGAAAGAGTACACAAAACAAAATAAATAACTTGCTGTTATGCCACATTTTTTTTAAGTTCAAAACAAAACAAAAACCATAAAATGAAAATACACAAAACATGACTCGGTATGCAACATTCTGTAGCATGAGAAAACAAGCAAACAAACAAAATGGAAGTGCACAAGACAAAACAGATAACTTGTTATGCAACATTTTGTCAGTTTAAAAGAAAACAAAAACCGCAAAACAAAATGAAAACACACAAAACAAAACAGATGACTTGTTATGCAACATTCTTTCGGTTCAAAAAATTTAGGAAATAAAAGCAAGCAAACAAACCAAATGAAAGTGCACAAAACAAAACAGATAACTTGTTATGCAACATTTTGTCAGTTCAAAACAAAACAAAATGAAAACACACAAAAAAAAACAGATGACTTGTTATGCAACATTCTGTCAGTTCAAAAAATAAATAAACAAAATGAAACAGTCCACAAAACAAAATAACCTGTTTTACAACATTCTGACAGTTCAAAACAGTAAAAATAAACATTTAAAATTTATTTTTTATAATTAATTCATACTGAAAAAAAAGTGTTAAATGCATGTAATGCATTATTCAGAACTGCACACTCACAACAATTACATATGTTATATACATGAAAATTTTCAGTCTGACTTCTGTTCCATGTGAAATTATTTGACATTTTCGGGACGCTCTAAATTCAATTCCTAATGGCATACAACTGTTTTATCGTCAGGCATTTTACAAACATCAAGCAAAAGGCAGGTTTGAGAAATCTGCATCGTATTCGAAAGGCTCCCTCACTCAGCAAGTATTGTGTCTCTTTAATTCCTCTATGCTCCTCCATACATTATCCGGCATATTGCATGTCAGCAGCAGTGCACATAAAAGTTGATTTTTTTTTAGAGTTCGATGTCCAGAAATGCAACAGAAGCAAAGTTCTTTGGAAAGGCAGGCACTTTTGTTGTTTTATGGTCCAATTTTACTATCTAATGTAATAAATGAGCACATTAACTCCACTCACTATATAAATAGTGCATGTGTACGTGTTAATGTGTGAGGATGCGTATGGCTTTTAGTGGCTGCTATACAGTGAGCCAAAGCATTTGCTTGTTTGTGACCAAGTCTGTGTTGTTTCTCTCCCCCCTCTCTCTCTCCCGTCTCTAACGCGATGTGCATCGTGGTGTTTCCTTCTCATGAAAATGACTCAATGAATGTGCCAATGTCTGGAAGTTAATACCTGATGAATTAATATTGTATGGTTTCATAACCACTATCCCTGCCTGTGGGTCAAAGCAAAGAACAGGAGAACACCACATGATTTATTTGCTTGCAGTGTAATTTTGTGCAAACAGACATTATTGGTCTGAAAAACAAATGATTGTATGGTCAAAAAACGCTGTATAAAGTGCCACCGTTACCAGAGCCGCACTGCTCATTATAGGTATCGGCGTTCCCTAGGGTGTCTTTGTAGCCGTCTGTAAATTTGCATTGCAGTGATTTACCACGCAGAAAATACTGTGCATTTCTTTATGCATTTCTTTTTTTTTGTTGCAATTGTTGCATGTTCTGCACTCGTTCACTGCTGCTAGCAGTTAGTTTAGAAACAGTTTTAGAGCTTTAAAAAAAGGATAAACAGATATTTGAGCCACTGCACTAAAGATCTGAGGATAGATGTCATTTCAGTTCACTCTCAATGGGAGTGATTCAAAGATTTAAGTGATTCTTAAGTGAATCCTCTCTACACTTGTATAGAGGATGGCTTATCTTGGTTTACAGTATCTGTGTAACATAAGCTACCTTTCATCATTCGTCCTGTTCCTGTAAGCAGTCCTCTACACACAAATGCATGAATAAAATAAGAGACCATATCTTAGTGTTCACCTATATATATGTATATATATATATATATATATATACTGTATATGTTATGTTTAATTCACTAAAAAAACCTGAAATGAATACTTCTACATTTAAAATAATAATAATAATAATAATAATAAAGTAACATAAAATAAAATTCTGCTTTTGTTTATTTGCATGAACACCTAATTTCTATAGTGTAAACTCTGTCCAACTGTTACAATTAAAGACAAGCTAAAAGTAAGAAATCAGGTACGACACCTGGGGTAAAGAGTACTGGAATTATAGTGAAATATTTCTAATGAAACTAGATACAATAAACAAAAACCATAAAACAAAATAAAAATACACAGAACAAAACAGATGACTCGTTATGCAAAATTGTTTTGCTTCAGAAAATAAATAAATAAAAACAAACAAACAAAAATTAAAGTGCACAAAACAAAACAGGTAACTTGTTGTTATGCAACATTTTGTCAGTTCAAAATATTAAATAAATAAAAGCAAACAAACAAACAAACAAAATAAAAGTGCACAAAACAAAACAGGTAACTTGTTATGCAACATTTTGTCAGTTCAAAACAAAAACAAACAAAAAAATACACAAAAAATGAAACAAAAGAGACAATATCTTAGTGTTCACCTATATAAAATTGTAAATAAAAATATATTTTGGTCACACTTTTTAATGTATTTTAGTCATAAATAGCAATGCAAATGAAACATATTGTTTATTTTATATGTTTAATTCACTAAAAAAACTATTAATGTTTATACATTGTAAAATAATAATAATAATAAACCATAAAACTAAATAAAAACACACAAAACAAAACAGATGACTCGTTATGCAACATTTTGTTGCTTCAAAAAAAAGCAAACAAACAAACAAAATTAACATACACAAAACAAAACAGATGACTCGTTATGCAACATTTTGTTGCTTCAAAAAAATAAAAAATAAAAATAAATAAAAGCAAATGAAATTAAAATGCACAAAACTAAACAGGTAACTTGTTATGCAACATTTTGTCAGTTCAAAACAAAACAAAAACCATAAAACACAATGAAAACAAAACAAAACAGATGCCTCATTATGTAACATTCTGTCAGTTTAAAATATGAAATAAATAAAAGCAAACAAACAAACAAAATCAAAGTGCACAAAACAAACCAAAACATTTTGTCAGTTCAAAACAAAACAAAAAACACACAAAACAAAATGAAACAAAAGAGACCATATGTGTATATTTATACAACTATATAAAATTGTAAATAAAAATATATTTTGGTCACACTTTTTAATATAGTGTAATCATAAATAGCAATGCAAATGAAACATACTGTATATTTTAGGTTTACTTCTCTAAAAAACTATTAATGTTTCTACACTGTAAAAAAAATAAATAAATAAAATAATAATAATAATAATAAAATGAAGTACCGTGAAATAAAATTCTGCCTTTGTTTATTTTCTATAGTGTAAACTCTGTCCAACCATTACAATTACAGACAAGCTAAAGTGAGAAATCAGGTTTGACACCTGGGGTAAAATACTAGAATTACAGTAAAATACTTTAATGAAACTAGATGCAATAAATACTAAAGTGAAGATAACCAGTTAAACCTTAAACATTTGCTTTCTATCAATGATTGCATTATTAAATTACTAGCAATATGAAGTGTGCATTTGAAAGCATGCATGTCCGAGCAAACAATAAAGGCAATGAAATGATTTGTTTGCTTTAGTTTAAGAGATAATTGCTTTGTGGTTTGATTTCCTCCTCTCCATTACATTTTAATAAAATGCAATAACAACGCCTCCTTTCTGTGAGAAACCACCCTCTATTGATCATCATCAAGGGTATGAACAATAAATTGAATAATACATTTACAAAAGTGCTCTATTTGAGAAGACCTAATGATTTGGATGAAAGAAACATCACATTGGTTTCTTGTGCACTATAAACAATGTCAGAATCCATCAGACACATGCACACTCAAATAACTGGAAATTAAATCTCTCCACCTAAGGTCTCTTTATTCTTTTATCCTCTTCTCCAGTTGTCTCTAATGTTAACATTATTCACTCAGTCTCACCTGACCCTGACTGGCCAAGGGGAGTTGGAACACACGGCCTGGCTAGTTATCATTTCAAAGCCACATATATCCATATCCTCATTTCTGTATATATCTGCAGTGTCGGTCTCCAATCCCTGAGCTGTAAAGTCGTCTCAAAGTTAGACCTGACTCTTTGAAGTCCCACCAACACAGCATTCAATGCTGTCATTATTCAACCAACAGAGAAAAATTTAGCATAATTTACACAATATGCTTCACTGTTTTTTCCCCTTCCTTTCTTTCTTCCTCTCTCTCTTATTTATTTATTTATTTTTATTCATTTATATATTTATTTATTGTGTTTTAATGCCATTGGCACAAAAGGGGGTTATTTATTTATTTATTTACTTACTTACTTATTTTATTTTGGATTTTAAAATAATTTTGATTAAGTAAATGGCGTACATGAAATTTCAAACCATGCCTTGTGTATAATAATAACAACAATAATAATATAATGTCAATCATTTATATATATATATATATATATATATATATATAATAAAAATGATATAATATTACATAGAATAAACTATATTCATAACCTTTTTTCATTTTTTCCCAAAGATTTTTGTTATAAAACAATCCACACCTTTGTTAAGAAGCAACATGTTAATTAACAAAGAAAATAAATGATTTGGTTTATTATTATTATTATTAATAATAATAATAATAATAATAATAATAATAATAATAATAATGATAATAATAATTAATAATAATAATCCAATTAGATATCAGAAAAATATCTATATCTATACTAAAATATCAGAAATAAAAATCTAAACAAATGGAAAAGTGTTTCCTAATTAAAATAATAATAATAATAATAATAACAATAACAATAAACTAATTAAATTATTGTTTTATATTTTGGTTTTTAAAAATATATGAAATATGCAAATAAATGGAAAAGTTTTTCCTAATAATAATAATAAAATTAGATTAGTTATTATTTTCTATTTTTATTTCTATTTTTTCTATTCTATTATAAGAATATCAGAAAAAATATAAAAATAAATGGAAACGTTTTAATAATAATAATAATAATAATAACAACATATTACTACTTCTACTACTCAATAATAATAATAATAAACCAATTAAATTACTTATGTTCTATTTTGTTTTCAAAAAAATATCAGAAAAAAACGTAAATAACTGGAAAAGTTTTTCCTAATAATAATAATAGTAATATAATAATAGTTCCAATAAAGAAACTAATTGGTTTGGAAGAAGAACAAGATTATAAGAGGCCTTCGCTAAAAAACTTTTTTGATGATCAGCAGTAAAACCAAAGTAGGGGTCTGGGAATTGGACCCTCGGCTGGCCCTAAACGATTCTTTAGGGGGTGCACAAAATTCCTCTGACTTGACTTTGCTTGGAGTTCTGCACTGCTGACTTCGCAAGCGCTCCCAGATCTACACTTTGTTATTTAAATGCTCTTCTTTATCTCACCTTTGGAAGCGGAGAGCGCGCACGAGTGCCGCGTAAGGGCGAGGACCGGAGGAGAGGAGTTGGAAGGGTGCGCCGTGGCAGGCGCGTTCTGGAATGACCTTGGAAGTCACTCAGCAGCGAGTTACCCCCGGTGATAGGGCCTTCACTGAAAAGTTGGCATGGCCGCTGCCCCTGGCACAGGCAACGATCCGAGAGAGCCCAAGACTGGGCTCCTGTCCCACTGGAGCCCGATAACGATCAGATGGCAAGCTCCAGGCTGGCATTTATTTGGGATACAGTTAAGGAAAGTGATGGCCGCACAATCATTGACTGTGTCACTTGATAATAGCCCCAAGCAAACAGGCTTCGGTAGACTCGCATTCCTCACAAGAGTGATTCATTTGTTCTGCTTCCATGCGGTTTACTATCTGCTGTGTATCTCGCAGTCTCTCTCCCCTGGACATCCAATACCCGCCAAAAGATTTCCAATTTCACTTGGACAATGGCCTCAGAGGGCTGTAAAAGACCATTGATTTGGGCCCTCCTGCAAATACTCTCCCTAAACAGTGAGAAGCATCTTTCAGGCCATTTTACATCTTAATGGATAAACCATTGAGCCCCGCTTGATTGTTTAACTAAGAAAGTATATCATCGAACCACAAGGACCATTTGCACAGGGGCCTTCTGGGATGCCGGGCGCAAACAGTCGGACATTACGAAAGCAGAGATAAATGCTCCAACATTTCCTCGCTGCAACAGGATCTAGCCAGCGGTGGTGGAGGGATAGTTAGAGAAGGACATCGTTAGGGTTGGGATAGCGAGAAGAAAACAAAAAGTGTGTGTGAAGACACAAGCCTACAAGCCTACAAGCCTTCGACATAAAGGTCAGGATGGTACCCTTCATTTGGAAATCTGTGTTCACGCTAATTAGCTTTGGCCGGGCCAATAAAACAGCTATTCAACGGAACAGATAATAATGTCACCATCTGAAAACAAACAGCAACGCTCCCCCCAAAGAGCAAGAAGCGGCGTGGAAGAAAGTGCAAGACTACTTTAAATTGTCACAAACCCTGTACATCTCAGCCATACCATTAAGCCAACCTTTTGGGAAATTATCTCTGACTGCCCAGGAGCAGCAAGACAAGTGGAATATCAGTTAAGGATGGGACACCTCGATTCGAGCTGTCTTAGTTAATATTGTTCTTTAGATGGACTTTTAATTGCCTTCTCCAAAAGTCTTCCTCCTCGAGCCTTCACGTGGTACGGCCGAATCCTCTCGGCTTCCTGGCGGGGCTCGAGCTCGAGGGATTCACGCCGTTCCTGTGAACAGGACCGGACAGGGTTATTAGAAGGTAGAAGATTCGAGATTGGCCCTTGGCTTGTGCGGTAGCTATTTCAAGAAAGCTTTCCTCCACTGAGCAGAGCGCCATAAGGGACTGTATATGAAATCACGAGCTGTTTTTTGCAGGAATATTTCAAAGCGGGGTCTGCGAGGAGTTGCTTTGTGTGCCAGTGTTGTGGGGGCTGGATCTGGCCATATGTCAGAGCTCACTGCGAGAACAGCCTGGATCTGCTGGGGCTGGGACTCTCCGCTAGGCGATGTCTTCTCTTCCAGCTCTCTGCTCAACCCTGTGAGACCTGATGTCACCCTGCTACACAGCAGTTGGTTGTGCCCAAACACGCACGGGGGAACAAACACACAGTTCCACCCACACACACCGAGTGACAACAAACACAGACTATGCAAACACTCCACATGGCCGAGGTCAAACTAGCTATTGCATCATCCACATATTGTCTCAAGTAATTACAAGCATCTGGTTGAGGCAATGAAGCCTCCACAGCCCTCGGCTGTGGTCTTGACACCCTGTGTTTCTATAACGCTAATAAAGGTGGAAGGAAAAACAGCACATACAGCATACTACATACAGTATACAAAGTCCACAATATTAAAGCAGTACGGTAACTACAAATATAATTCTAATTCTTTTTTTATTATTATTATTAGTTTTTTACCAGGAGAGCTGTATATGAAACATGCTATTTACACTGTAGTGTTGCATAATTGTTTGCGAGCAAAATAATTAAATCAGGGGTTTTCAAAATGTGATTCGATGATCCCAGGGGACCATCAGGGGGTCAAAATTTCACATAAAGAAATAAACTGAATGAATGAATGAATGAAAAAGAATGTTTTATATTAATTATGATTTCTAAACTAGATAAGTTAAGCAATAATTACTGCAAATGAGGAAGAAAGTTGCAATAAAATAAAAAATAAAGAATCACAAAAAATATTGCTTTAACACTTGAAGTACCTTGAAAATATTTCCTGGCCTGTCCTCAGGTTCTTAAATAAGTAAATAAATAAATAAATAAATGTTTTTATTACAGTTATAAAAATACTGAAAAAATGGTTTATATCAATATCATTTTTATTTTACGTCATAACTTTATATCCTTTTTATTGTCTTTATATAAACAGAATTTTTTATATTAATTATTTCTAAACTACATATATTTCACATTAATTACTGCAAATGAGGAAAAAAGTTGCAAAAAATAGAAATTCACAAAAAATATTGCTTTACCACTTAAGTACCTTCAAAATATTTCCTGGCCTGTCCTCAGGTTTTAAAATAAATATATAAATAACAGTTAAAAAAACACTGTTTTGTGAAAAAATGGTTTATATTAATATAATTTTTATTTTATCTAATTTAGTATAATTTTATATCATTGTTTATTGCCTTTATATAAGTATATCTTTATTAATTATCATTTCTAAACTAAATATGTTCCGCATCACTGCAAACGAGGCAAATAAATAAATAAAACAATACTGCTTTAACACTTTAAGTACCTTGAAAATATTTCTGGCCTGTCCTCAGGTTCTAAAAAACGTAAATAAATAAATAAATAAATAAATGAGTGTTTTTTCTATATTATAAATATACTGATTTGTGAAAAAAATGGTTTATATTAATAGAATTTTTATTTTATATATTTTTATGCAATTTTTATTGTCTACTTTTTATTTTATATAATTTAATATATTTTGATCTATTTTTTATTGTCTTTATATAAATATAATTTTTTATATTAATTATAATTTCTAAACTAAACATGTTGTGGACTAATTGCTGCAAATGAGGAGAAAAGTTGCAAAGCTGCAAAGTTGCAAAAAAAAAAAAAAATCAGCACTACTTTAACACTTGAAAATATTTCCTGGCCTGTTCTTAGGTTCTAAAAATCATAAATGAAAAATAAATGAATGAATGTTAGACTTTATAACAGTTATAAAAATACAGTTTAGTGAAAAATGGTTTATAGTAATATAATTTTAATTTAATCATTTTATATCATTTTTTTAATTGTCTTTATATAAATCTTTTTTTTTATATTAATTATAATTTCTAAACTAAATATTTTGCTTATTAATTACCTCAAAAAAATATTGCTTTAACTCCTTTAAGTACCTTGAAAATATGTCCTGGCCTGTCCTCAGGTTCTAAAAAAAAAGAAAAGAAAAAAGAAAATTAAACTAAAAAAAACAATAAAATGAAAATAAACTTAATGTTGCCATTTCCCAATTCTTTCTACACACATCCAAGACCACCCAGGTGTGTGAGGGGCGTTCATTTGTTTGAACACTAATCATCTGGTTAAAATTAGACACATCACTTGAACCACCACTCAAAGTTCAAGATTTTGTTTCTACTTTTGGCTGAACAAACCCTGTGAACGTGAATCTCCTCCAAAACAGCATTTAGTATTAACCTACAGACTCAGTGATGAGTGACTCTGATAAACCCGTGAACATTTTCTTACATTCACCCAAGAGAAGACAGCACGGTTGAGATGCATGAGCAATCATCCTCAGCGGACTGTTTCATTCGGGAATTCTCGGTCGCTATCCTCTACGTCTGTTTTTCTATTAAACAAAGCGTGGTGTTTCCTTCTCTAGTAACAAATTCTCCTGCATCCACCACCGCCCCTTCTGTCGGAAGGCAGGGCTTAATGCTAGAGCTCCTTCCCACTGCGTTTCTGCACAATTAGCTCCACAGAAACTGGGGAACAGCAGCTGAGTTGGAGAACCAAGATGGATGATTGAAGTTGTGAAGGTGACGGGATGGCAAAAAAAGAGAAAAACAACATCAGCCATCAGCTCGCAAAGCCTGGGAGGAAGTAATAGTCCCTGTCAGCCGTAAAACCCCTTCCATCGAGGTGCAGGCCACAACTCCATAAGGCTCCAGAATTTCTGCACTTCCCTTCATAGATAGTCAGCTTAATTACCCAGCAGGCCATGCATGTGGGGGCACAGCCATTGTTAGAGACAGAATGACATATGCACTCAGCAGCAGAAATGCGGTTGGACAGATCAGAATCATGAAGCCGGCTTTGAAATCTGCTGACTCCTCAAGACAACCCAGAGTTTTCATGCCCTTTGTCGAAGTGATAAAGGTCTGCAGGGGTGAAAATTAATGCGTTTTGTCCAAACGCTAGTTCAACAGGCCAATTAGTTAAATTAAGCTACAAATGTACAATATTAAGAGCGGTAGACCAATCTGGCTCTATCCGTTCTCTAAAAAAGCGCTCTCGGGGCGCTGTCATCAAAAAAAGATCATTTAAACAGAGCTGATATTTAATTTCCTCTGTGTGGCACTTCATTTTCAACCCTTTGTTTAATTCAAGAGATGGATTAGCATATGTGCAACGTGATATATCTTTTAAAAAGTCTTTCATAAAGCTGGTCGGAGAAGTTAACTCAATCAAGCCCTGACTATAGAGGTACAATTGATATTTCATTCATTAGAGACTGTATTTTTTCATTTAATCTCAATTTGCGTTTTACAAGTTGAACACTGTCCAATAAACCCAGTTTTTATCCTATATTATGCTATTTATATTCATTTTGTTTATTGATACTGCTGGGACGAAACCAGCGGTAAATAAACAGCATCTCAGCATTGCTAACTACACAATATTTCAAACGATTATGGGGACACCAAGGAGCGTTTTGACAAAAGTGGTTTGAGACCACAATCCTCTATTCTTCTTTCTAAAAATGAGAAGTATTAATTCACACGTTTTGTGAGTAATATGATGTTTTAATTCAAACGTGACATCTCAAGCACAGTGAATCTGTTAAACACCTTCCTGCTTGTGTTTTATAATGATGATTTCAGCATAATACTGATCGTCCTTCCTGCCCTCTCTGACACGGTCGCTCCTTTTATCCCTCTTTTCTCTCTCTCTCTCTTCTTCTCTCAGCCCACTTATTCTGCCCATGTGCCAGCAGTGTTTAATTGCCGTGTCATAATGAAATCTAGTTTGATGAAGAACAATTCAGGCTCGGGCACCGCCTAATCAAATTAACCAAGTCCTTTTTGATTTTCAATTATCTCGTTCAGCGGAACGTTTCCTCCCTGGCACGGATCGACTATGACTGGAACTTTACAAAGCTGGAACGATGCTGCCTAAGTATCATGTCGGACAGTTGACATGTATCTCTCAAGACATCTCTAAGTGACCATGTGGAGTCGCTGTGTTGTTTTATATTCTTCCTGTTTTGGTTTTCCATCATACTATAAGTCACCCAGGACTTCCACTAGCAGCCATGTATGTCCAAAAGCTAGGCAGGAAGCTATACAGGAACATCCACTGGTCACAATCTTCTACTAAGATGTCTTAAAGTAATAGTTCACCCAATTTTCTTTAAAGTATACTAGTAAGGTATAAATGATTTTGTTTCTTCATCCAAAGTGATTTTGAGAAATTTAGCATGATCGTTTGTTCACCAACAAATCCTCTGGAGTGAATGGGTGCCGTCAGAATGAGAGTCCAAACAGCTGATAAAAACATCACAATAATCCACAACTACTCCATGCGACTCCAGTTCATCAGTTAACATCTTGTGAAGTGAAAACCTGCATGTTTATAAGAAACAAAGCCATCATTTGGCATTTTAACTTTAAACCATTGCCTCTGTTATCAGTACTAACACTTCCTGCAGTGAGAAAGTCTATCCTTCTTAAAATCCACCGAAATATTTGTACCGGATACCAATTTTCCACAAGCTGATATGATTCTTTAGGGTCTTAATGAAAAGTCTATAATATAGTTTGGTTAAAAATTCTCAATGGTTGTGTAAAACAACACCCTTTTTACCAAAATCAGCTCTGCAAAAATCATCCTGTTCTGGTCGAGGCTGCTTTAAATGTTAATGAGCTCTGCTCGCCCCGCCCCTTTCTTCTCTCTGTGGAGTGACAAGCCTGTTTACTTTAGCCGCATTTAGCCGCTAAACTAACTAACTAGCACGTTATTAGGAAAGGTGATTGCAGAGATTCAGAACCCTTATACTCACTTCTGCTGTAGGTGAAGCTGGATCACGAATAATTTGCGTGTACATAGACGGATATATGTAGATCGGGAGGTGCATTCCCTTCACAAACAAACTTAATCCACTGCATCTTCAGCAGCTCAGATGTCTGGAGTAAATGACGATCACTGACGATCATGTTAATTATTACATCCAGCAACATAACACCTCAATCTCTCAATCGGAGATATTCTTGTCTAACTTACATCCCTGCTCCACCATCGAAACAGTGGAGGTCGGACTGTTACAGCTGATCTGAGGTAAAACGCTCATGTCAATCAACTATCTCTGTCAGTGTGACGCCACACCAAACAGTGCTCATTTCTCTCCTGATTCAGACAAGACAACTTTTTCACTGTATTCAATATTTTAGCTGGAAACAACAGTGTGAATTAAAAAACGTATTACAAATATGCAGCTTTTCACTTTGCAAGACATTAATTGATGGACTGGAGGCATGTGGATTAATTGTGGATTATGTTTTTATCAGCCATGTGGAGTCTTATTCTGATGGTACCCATTAACTGCAGAGGATAAATTGGTAAGTGAGTGATGTAATGCTAAACTTCTAAAAAGCTGTTTTGATGAAGACATAGGATGACTTCTTTTTTTAAGGGTCAGTGCTAACACTGATAGCTAGGAAGCTATATTAAAGTTAACATTGTGTTAAATTAGAAAAGCACTGAATATATACATTACGAAAAAGTAGCTTTAGAAAGAAATGTTTTAATTAACGCACAAAAACACAAATAAATACTGAAATATGAAATGATCTTTAAAAAAAATTCAACGATACTCTAGATATAAAACTAAAAGCACCAGTAGGTGGTGGCAAATTAATAAAATATAAATAATATAAATATTAATAAAATAAAGTAATTCATTCATTCAGTCGATTGGTTAAAACGGCTGATTCATTTAGAAACGAAGCAAGTGACTACCTTTGTAAATGGCTCACTGAATCATTGACTCACTCAATTTGTGGATTCGATTCATTCAGAATGAGACACACAACCATTTTCCTAGGGCTTTATTTTCATTGCCGATATTATTGACTGTGTCATTATTCACACCTTTACTTTATCTTCATTTTTGATTAAAAACAACGATTCTGAAAGAAAGCATGCAGTGTTTGTTATAGTAACACATGCAACATGTGGTGCTTGTATTTTAGCGTTGCTATTAATGTTATGGCTTTTTTAGCAAACAGTTTTCTTCGTGAATTCAGGTCAACAGCATTAAGTTGAAGAGGGTAAACTTTATTTCTCAACTAAATCTGCACGTGCATTTTAGGTGTTCTTGCTCCATCCAAGCAAAAAATGCACGTCTTTGAATGAGCGCTGTAATATTTTTCAACCGCCCAGGTAATGTCAGTACAACAATTTCAGGGGCTGCCAAAAGTACATTGTAAAATCAGTCAGAGCTATAGAAATGCATCTTAATATTTACATGTAAATCTCCATATTATGTTTTGGCTACTTTCTATCTGACCCCCCTACATCTAGTGTAACCCCCCAAACCAATTTGCACCCTGTTGGTAAATCTATCTGAAAGTAGTCTTTTTATTTTCGATTTTGAGAAAAGCAAGTTCTATACAGAACCGTTCACAAGCGATCACCTCCAGTTATCAATGCTGTCCAATTCACTGTGACATGTGCCAAACTACTGTTGCGACAGCGTAAGGGCGCAGTTTTCAAAGCCAGGCGGCGAGTTTGCTCTCTACCTCGTAGGGTGATGCTACCTTAAATGGTTTATACATGGAAAGCTTTACTGAGTCCATCAAAGCGGATGTACCCTGTAGAGATGATACACACTGCTTGAGGGATTACATCAACTAGGCCCTACTTAAGGGCAGCCAATAGTTGGCCACAGTGAACTCCTGCAGAGAGGATGTCAGAGGCTGTAGAAAGCATCTCGACAAGTTGTTGCCCCTAGCACATAGACTTCGCTGACAGAGAAGGAAGGAGGAGATGGCAGAAAGGTATGCTTCTTCAGACTTCAGAAAAACCAGCACTTGAAATGTCCTCACCTGCTCACCTGCACCTGACCCTGTTCCAGCAGTACACATCTCTGCTGCTCCTGTGTCAGCCTTCTCAGGTCCAGTGACTTTACCGCTGGTCGAACAGTGCCAGCACTACAAATGCCAGTAAGGCTTCTTGGGTTTCTGTTCATCATCTATTGAATATGATTTTTAATAATCTAAACCAAATTCAAGTGAGCTTTAGAAATAATCAAGCACATATTTAGTGACTTAAAAATGAAAGTCAAGTTAATAATATTCAAACATGTAAACTGCTCCATCAGATGTCATTTTTGTTTTTTTCACCAACCATGAACCATATCGCAGGGGATAAAATACATACTGAACAACTGTTTGAAAACAAAAATAAAACACAAACCAAAGCCAAACCAAACCAAAACAAAACAAAACAAAACACAAAACAATACAAAAACAAAACAAAACAAAATCAAACACAAACTAAAACTAAACAAAACACAACAAAACATAGATCAAAACCAAACCAAACAAAACACAAATTAAACAAAAAATAGAAACACAAACCAAAACAAAACAAAAACACAAACCAAACCAAACAAAAATCCAAACCAAACCAAAACAGAACACAAAACAAAACAAAATCAAAAACAAACTAAAACCAAACAAAACACAAACACAAAAAACACAAAACAAAACAAAAACACAAACCAAACCAAAAAAAAATGCAAACCTAAACAAAACAGAACACAAAACCAAACAAAATACTAACCAAGTCAAGCCAAAACAAAATGAAACACAAACTAAAACCAAACCAAACACAAAACAAACCAAACCAAACACGAACTAAAACAAAACACAAATTAAAACCAAACCAAACGAAAAAAGCAAACTAAAACCGAACCAAACAAAACAAAACACAAATCAAAATAAAATAAAACAGAACAGAACACAAAACAATATAAAACCAAACACAAAACAAAACAAAAACTAACCAAAACAAAACAAAATGAAACAAAACATAAACTAAAACCAAACCAAAACAGAACACAAAACCAAACAAAACACACAAACCAAAAAAAAAGCACAAACCAAACATAACAGAAAACAAAACAATACAAAAACAAACACAAATCAAAACTAAAGCAAACAAAACACAAATCAAAACAAACAACATACAAACCAAACCAAAACAAAAAACAAATTATAACAAAACAAAACAAAAACACAAACCAAACAAAACAGAATACAATACAAACAATACAACAATACCAAACCAAACACAAAACAAAAATCTAACCAAACCAAAACAAACCCAAATGCAAGCTAGAACCTAACAAAATACAAAACAAAACAAACATAACACAAACCTAAAGAAAATAAAACACAAAACCAATAAACCAAACATAAACTAAACACAAAACACAAACAAAAACCAAACCATACAAAATACACAAATCAAAATCAAAACAACACACAAAACAAAACAAAAACAACAGAACAAAAAACACAAACCAAACCACAAAAAAAACCCAACAACCCAAACTTTAACTCTGAAGAATGTTACTACAAACAGGCCTGTCATCCTTTCCTAGTAGCTGGCACAACAACAAAGGGATTCACATACAGCAGTAATGTAGAGCAGCAAAAATCAATTAAGCAACTTTTGAACCTGCAACCTCTCACATGTAAAGCAA
This sequence comes from Labeo catla, assembly GCA_012976165.1. Lineage (NCBI taxonomy): Eukaryota > Metazoa > Chordata > Actinopteri > Cypriniformes > Cyprinidae > Labeo > Labeo catla. The sequence continues at coordinate 708,231 of VONZ01000286.1, read as the reverse complement.
GAAGCATACTTCTAAACCACAACATCCCTCATGAAGCTGAAATCCTGAAATTGCCTCTGGTAAAGTGCCTGTGTGAATTGACGCTGCCTTAATTACCTCCATACTGATGAGACTTTCAATCACGTATTGTACATCCAATTGTTCAACTATATCTCAGTGCATATCATATTTCACCCTCAGCACTCCTACATCCTGCGGCCTTTTACTCTGGAGACTCCAATTATTACAGCAGGGAAATTAGTCGAGAAAAATGATCCACATTTAGAGAGAGTACACAGAATATCAAGAGGAAATGGATAATTATTTGCAATTTTTAAGCAGTGCTTTATATTAGTCATATTTTTTGTCTTTTATTTAAAAAAATCCTCTGAACATCTAAAACGAATATAATTGTAATAAAAAATAATGCTTTGGTAAACACAAATATGCAAAATTAGGAAAATGTGTCAAATTGGATTATATAACATAAATGAATATCAATATCAACAATGCAATGATATCAAGCATATAACATTGTTTAGACATGAAAAATTATTGATCTTGTCATATACAGTGTTATTTTAGTATTGAGACACTATTACCGTTTATATTGTTTTTATTAAAATTTGTTTATATTTTTCTATTTTTTTTTTTTTTGTAACTGCATTGTTTTTATTATTATATTTACCTCCACATAGGTTTAATTAACTCCTTCCACACGAACACTGTGCTCCAAAACATACAAATACAGTATTTTACATGATCACACTTGTCAAGAGAGTAGCTTTATAAACCCTTCAAGACTCTCATGTGGCTCAACACTAAATTTTCTTCCGTGCATAAGGATGTTGGCACACGGCTATGCCATTTCATCAAACAACTCAAACAAGGGGACTGTAAGGCGATGGAATCTCATGAAATAAGATGGCGAGATGGTTTACAGTCTCTCTATAACTGTATGTGAATAAATCCACAAGTGTCTGCAGGGCAGGTCAGCAGTATGAGATGGGAATTCAGACTCTTGCCTGCAAGTGCGAGTGTGCATGTGTATGTGTGAGTGTCAGGCAAGGCCATGACAGACGTGCACTGGTGCATTTAGCCTGGCCCTGAGTTACACTATGTCATTGAGAGCTGTCATTAGCTCATGCAGAGCACAGCTGAAAGAGAGCGAGAGCCTGGGGGTGCAGATTGTGAGTGTGCATCCACGACTACACGTGTGTATGTGCAAAAGCCCGCGAAAAGCACAGCATATTAACACTCTTAATCTTCTTCTGCATGTCGGTGAGGGACTGTTTCACGGTTATTACTTCTGTTCTTTAGGGGAAGATCTGCTCGGTGATGAGATGTAACAGCTAAGGTAAAACATTAGCCTGTGATGCATGTTGGATTGGAAAATGGAGGACTCGGGGACCCTATGACCCCAGAATTTTTTAACCAGCGTAGAAACGCCACCCTACTATAAAAATCATGGTGCATTGAAAAAGTATATATGCACCACGTACAGTATATCATCTCCTAGTAGACAAGATGCATTGTAAAGATACATTGATTTTATTACACCACTGCACTGGAATGATCTGCACCCGATTATATTCAATGCGGGAAGGTGGACATCAAAAATCTTTTTATTACTTTTAGGTTTTTGTGGAAGTACTGATACTGACTTGTCTATCCTGTCTAAATTGACAATGTTCGGTTCGCCCTTTTAAGCACCTGGCAGCTGAGACGTCTTTGAAGATGTTGTTTTGCCGTTTGGTTGTACTTCACCTACCAAGTGAACACACTATGACATGCAACCAGCTGGCAAGCCGTCTTAATCCGCGCTTTTGATGTTCCTCGTCAAACATGCTCTTGTCTTTTGAAAAAGCAATTTAATTGGAATAATGTTGTGGAGTTTACCTTTATCAGCATATTCAAGTCACACGCACATCTTTTGCAGGGTGGTGAAACATTCAAAACTGAATTTTTAACTGAATCCTGAATTAGAACAACTTACACCAACATGATGCAGAATTGCAATTCAAACCAAAGGAAGTAGAATTCAAATTATATGAAATTCAAAGAAGATGAATCTAAGATTTTTAACTAGAAAAGCAAAAGATGTCAAAACAAACTTTAAATGTTGGCTTAGAGACAGACAGATAGATAGATATATAGATAGATAGATAGATAGATAGATAGATAGAAAAACTGATGGATGGATGGAATGATAGAACAATAGAATGATAGATAGATGACAGACAGACAGACAGACAGATAAATGATAGATAGATATAGATAGATAGATAGATAGATAGATAGATAGATAGATAGATACTGATGGATGGATGGATGGTTGAACAGATAGAATGATAGAACGATAGATAGGTAGATAGATAGATAAACTGATGGATGGATGGATGGTTGGAATGATAGATAGAATGATAGATAGAACGATAGAACGATAGATAGATAGATAGATAGATAGATAGATAGATAGATAGATGGATGGATGGAATGATAGAACGACAGATAGAACTACAGAACAATAGAATGATAGATAGATGACAGACAGACAGACAGACAGATAGATGATAGATAGATAAATAGATAAATCGAAAAACTGATGGATGGATGGATGGATGGTTGGAATGATAGAACGATAGATAGAATGATAGATAGATAGATAGATAGATAGATAGATAGATAGATAGATAGATAGAAGCGATAGATAGATAGAATGATAGATAGATAGATAGAACACTTGTATGGTAGTTAGAGCGATAGATAGATAGATAGGCCAAAATAGGAAGTAGTGACTAGATAGATAGATAAGATAGATAGGTAGATAGATAGATAGATATAGATAGATATAGATAAGATAGAAGCCTTCTATGAAAAGTTAGAGCGATAGATAGAACTCTTTCATGATAAGATAGATAGATAGATAGATGAATGTCGATAGTTAGTAGATAGATAAAGAACTTGTATGAAAGTTAGAAACTGATAGAACAATAAGATAGAAACGATAAGATAGAATGATAGAACAATAGACAAGATAGATAAAATGATCAATAGATGGATGATGGATAGATACAGAGCCTTGTTGTATGGTAGTTAGAGCGATAGATAGATAGATAGAATGATAGATAGATAGAACACTTGTATGGTAGTTAGAGCGATACGTTAGAGCGATAGATAGATAGATAGATAGATGAATAGATAGATAGATAGATAGATAGATAGATAGAGCGATAGATAGATAGAATGATAGATAGATAGATAGGAACACTTGTATGGTAGGATTAGAGCGATAGATAGATAGATAGATAGATAGATAGATAGATAGATAGACAGATAGGTAGATAGGTAAGGTAGATAGATAGATAGATAGATAAGGCCGAATAGTAGATGGAATAAGAGGCAGCTTCTATGAAAGTTAGAGCGATAGATAGAGAACGCTAAGCCGAAATAGATAGATAGATAGATAGATAGATAGATGATTGATAGATAGATAGAACACTTGTATGAAAGTTAGAACGATAGAACAATAGATAGAACGATAGATAGAATGATAGAACAATAGACAGATAGATAAAATGATCAATAGATGGATAAATGGATAGATAGAACGCTTGTATGATAGATAGATAGATAGATAGATAGATGGCTAAATGGATAGATAGAACGCTTGTATGGTAGTTAGAACGATAGATAGATAGATAGATAGATAGATAGATAGATAGATAGATAGATAGATAGAAATATTGATGGATGGATGGATGGAATGATAGAACGATAGAAAAATAGAACGATGATAGATAGATAGATAGATAGATAGATAGATAGAGATATTGATGGATGGATGGATGGATGGAATGATAGAACGATAGAACAATAGAACGGTGATAGATAGATAGATGAATGGATGGATGGACAGACAGATACTGTAGATAGATAGATAGATCAAACGACAGAGCAATAGACTGATAAAATGATAGATAGAACAACAGATAGAACGACAGAACGATAGATAGATGGTTCAAATTTTAATTTTCTAATTTTAATTTTCTAATTGTAATTTTAATTCTAATTCAACTTCCTTTGTGGAATTCAGAACCTTTTTTTTCCCCGCATCTTGTTCCCGCATTTTCAAATGCCAGTGCTGTTTCACCACAGAGACGTGTGTGTAATTTTCTCAGGTGACCTCTAGTCCAAACCCATCCAGGATTTAGGAGAAGCGTTCTGTCTCTCCCTTTACATTGATCGGCGGTGACGGCCCCTTTGCGTACCATTATCTAGCCACAATAGAAACAGAGAGGACACAATCACACCTGCCAATCAATCCAGGGTAAATATTTGTGTTTCTCTCTCCCTCTCGACAGTTCTCCATGTGCAAGGTCTATGATCTTATTATGCTCGCGACCTTTCGATGATAATGGCAGCGTCTGTGGACGCACCACAGCTTGTACCACTATCCGCCACGGTCTCTCAAGCGCGCCTGTCAGAAAGACGCACAACGAGTTATGGAAGACGACACGGGCTGCTTTGCTTGCTGCTCTGCAGCCACGCCACAACATGCAAATAAGACAGGCCAAAGGAGGATCACAAAAATGAGAAAGAGAACACGAGAGGGTGATATAATATACATCACATCCTTTAAAGTTGAGCTTGAGGTCACTAAGAAAAAGATACTTTTATTCTACAAGGATGCATTAAATGATCAAAGGTGACAGTAAAGACATTTATAATGTTACAAAAGATTTCTATATCAATTAAATGGCTGTTCTTTTAAACTTTCTATTTATCAAAGAATAATTAAAAACACAGTTTTTACAAAAATATTAAACAGCACAACTGTTTTTAACATTGAAAGTAAAACTTGGGTATCAAATCAACATATTAGAAAGATTTCTGAAGGATTATGTAACACTGAACACTCAAGAAAACAGAAATATACTACAACAAATAAAGTAAAATATGCTAAAATAGAAAACACTTATTTTAAATTTTATTTTATTTTTTTTTTCATTTTTTATCAAATAATCACAGCCTTGGTAAGCATAAGAGTTTTTTTCAAAAACATTTACAAAATCTTATTGACCCCCAATATTGTGTATGGTAAAACACCATAAACGTATCCAAAAAGCAGCCTATATGACATATTCATGTGACAAACAGACCTAAATTCAAATTTGGAACATTTTAGATGAACTATCCCTTTAAAACATGGAATATGGCTCAATCAATAAAAAGTTAACACTGTTTTTAGAGACTTAACAGGCTTCTGGATCCGACTGATAATCAAAGAATTATAGAAGTTATTAAAGACAAGACACAAGTGAGGTGACTGGCCGGACGCCATCAGATTGAGCCAGATAACGCTAGGTGAGCATTTGGCAGGACCGGCGCTCTTCTATCCCTGCTCTCTGACAGATATTTCCATTCTTATTTCCGTGTCTATCTTTACAGGCTTTTCGCCACTATGAGTCAGCTCCGCTTTGAAACCAAAAATCAGAGAGCGGAAGAATCAAAAACAAAAACAAGAGTGGGAGAAGAGCGGCCTCTTTAAAGTGCAGTGTTTTATGTGAACATAAACTTGCCCAACAGCACATACAAGAACATCATCAATCACAACGCAAGACCCCCGCAGCCCAACACCAATATGAAAGCAATCAAATCTGATCATGGTAGCAGAAGAGATGAGAAGACGAACAGCGTAGTGTGTGTAATGTCACTGTAATGCTTTGCAAAAAAAAACCAGGCCCGTGATCTCAGGCAACACGGCTTCTGTAAGCACCGGGAAACATTAGCGACACACTTCTGGTTCAATCCTACCCCCTGGAGGCGTCTCGCAAGTCCCACTACGACTAGATGAGAAAAAGAGGCGCTCTAAAAAGCCTTTTAATTTCCACTCTCACCCTGCTCCTCATTAGGGACAACATGATTTGGAGTATATTGTATAATTAAGGTGTAACCCTGAAATGAACTGATCTGCTTTTCCTGTGGCGCTGATGAAAGTTTTAATTAAGTGTCAAACAGTTATTGAGGAACATTTGGGCACTCATACTGAGTGTGTTTATCTGATTCATTTGGCTGCACCGCTGCCGTTTGGAGACGGTTATGAAAGCACACACACACTCAGCTCGTTTTCCCCCTACTTCTATTAAACCTCCTACAAAGATGAGTTTTTGTACTTTGAAGGTAATTCTACAGGAATACATGCATTATTTTTACCGGGTTCCGAGTGCTGCACAAGCAAGAAAGCAAACTGATAACATTAGCGCACAGCTTTTTGAACTTTTTACAGCCTGAGATATCAGCGAAGGTACAATCTCAGAGTTGCGTTACGAGAATAACCGCCGCTGACACACTGGAGAGAAGCAAACAGGGCCTCCCATCTATTTTAAAACCGAAAGAGAGCCAGAAATTTCACAACACAAAGGGGATTAGCCAACAAAAGGCCTCGTCGTGTTCTTCCTCTCTGTCATTCTCTCTGTTGTCTCCATCTCTCTTTCGCTTTCCATCCACAGCAGGAACCCGGAGCATCGCCTCATCAGAGAGACGCTAATGAGTTTAATTAATAATGGAAATAAATGCAGCCGCCACGGTAACTCCGGAGAGCTAAGCTGCCGTATTCTCGGCAGCTGCGGCACCGTTCGCACCGAGATAAGCCGCGCGGCCCTGATACGCTGCTCATGGGACAAACGGAGACCTGGGACAGGACACACATGTACACAAGAGACTAGATTTACTGTGATCACGTCATAATTCTCAAGGGTTTTGTCTTACAAATTAGCTATATTTCTCTCTGAGATTAATTCTGGAGTAAATCCCTGACTTTTCAAGCATGTTTTTCCTCAAAAAAGGATGTAAACATTCTGTGCAAGCAATGGCATTTTGATAATTACAGGTTCCTCTGGACAGCAGCAGGTGCATTAATAACACACTCAATGACAGTCTGTCTTTACTCAAACAGGATGTCTTTTTTCTTAAGGTTTCATTGTCTCCTTGTGTTTGTAGCGTGTTCTGAAATTTCTCTAAATAAAGACATTTTATGACAGCATTCCACTTTTTGAGATGGTCTAACCCTAGATTAGCACAGTTGGATATCTATCTATCTATCTATCTATCTATCTTGTGTACTTTGAACAATAGACGGAAGACAGAACAACAGTCATGCAGATAATAGATAAATAACTAAAACACTAAAATTTAAAAAGTGCACTCTGACAATTAGAATATGCACTTTATGTTGCACAAAACATTCTAAAACTACAAAATGCAACAGAGTAGATCTGCACATTGTTAAATGTCTGTGCTAACATTCTATAGGCATAGAACACATGGCATAGGCTGCCAATGAAATATTGAGTTTGTCTAAAAATAAATATAGACTGCTGGTGCCATCTGGTGGCTGGAGTTGGAAAACAAAGTTCTGCCTTTCTGTTTTTAGCAGCAGTTTAAAACCAAACCGAGCGACTCACAGACACAGAACATATACAAACATAATTCCATATTCAATTGTAATACTATATTAAGGCTTATTTAAATTTAAATCGTCATAAATAAATGAAACGTGAACGTACATTTTGTCAGGATCATATTTTGGAGTCTGTCTGTTCTATGTTCTCAAAGAGAACAGACAGTCTCTGAGACATTTCATGTCAATTTGCCACCAAACTTGGAACATGGCCCAAATTAACCTCCCAGCATTAGAACAAATTAGGATCAAAGCATAACATCAAAGCCTCATCTGTCATTAGCGGTTGCTCTTCAGCGATCTATTTTTGCTGTCTATTTGCCGTCATCTGTTACTAACTGGCAATACTAGCACTGCTAACAAACACCACCAAGGCACCGCATTGCCATTTATCTCAATGATGCTTTTAGCAAAGAATTAAATATGATATATGCACATACATTCACGAGCTGACGTACAATTTAAAAGGTAAAACAAACATGTACAACGGGATCCATTTTTAAATAATATAATATAATATAATATAAAATAATACTTATTAAGTGTATATATATGTGTACCCTATGGTAGCATTTAATGAAAGCGCAATGTTTTTGTTTTAAGTTGCAACACACCTCAGTGTCCACCGGATGTCTCCATCATAAAGGAAGTAAGTACACTCTCCCTGATGTGTCACTTATCGCAGTTTACAACGTTTGTAAGCGTGTGTCCATGCTTTTGTTTGGATCCCTGTGTCTCAGCGCTCAACTAGTTAGACAGACACAGAGTGAAACGAATTCTAATCGAGTGTAACTCTAATTAAAATCAGGGCCCGACTAATGCTATCAACTAATATTTGTATTCTATCAGTCAGCACACTGTGGATGATTTACTCAGCTTTATATAAACACAGCCAGCAAATTAGCTTCCAGTCTAGATATCTTCATCTGCAGATTTTGTAGATCTTTACATCCTGTCCTGAGCGTCTATTTGAGAAAGGGGGTAGGCTTGATACATGAGTGTGAAAAAAACTTCTACATAAGTCATCTCAGAGTAAGGCAACCAGACTTCAGAAATTAAAACATTTTTAGTTTAGCAGATAGTTTAACATTGAAATTTCCAGTGTTGTTTTTCTATAAACAGTTTAACATCTGTCATAATACTTAGTTTATTTAGTTCTTACTACACTTCTTTAGTCCTTACTCACACTTATAAACTGGCAGAGTAACTAAAAACTTAAAACTAAAATGCTCATCAACCCTCAATGACAACAGTGCATGTCTAAACCAATAATTGAGCAATGACAGTCACTACTGAACAACAAAACTCTTACCCTGATAGCACACATACATCTCGGAGATGTCTATTTGACGTCTGCATTTACATCTGCAAGATGTAGTTTGCTCATCTGTAATACGTCAATATGTCAAATAGACGTCTATTAGATGTCTTTAAGATGTTTATGATTTAGAATGTATGTAAAACTGACATCTTACAGACATCTGCCAGACGTTTGTACACAGAAGATGCTTTCCAGATCAAGAGATCTTTAACAGACATCTTGCAGACGTACGTGTGCTATTTGGGTATGTAACGGAAACAAACAAAATTATAACGTGTCAGCAGCACCACACGCATGTGTTGTGGTGCTCTTGTGAACATGCATCAAACACTAATATGGAAGAGAAGAAATTATTGAGTAAAGTCGTTATTTTTGTTGTTTTTTTGCGCACAAATGTACTCTCGAAGTTTTGTAACATTATGATTAAACCACTGATGCCACATGGACTTCTTTATCCATGTCCTTACTACCTTTCTGGGCCTTGAATGTGTTAGCTGTGTTGTTGTCTATGCATGTTCAGAAAGCTTCAGATTTCATCAAAAATATCTTAATTTGTGTTCTAAAGATGAACAAAGGTCTTATGGGTAAGTAATTAATGACAGAATTTTCATTTTTGGGTAAACTATCCCTTTAAAATTTTGGTCTGTTTCTCAGTCAAAACTATAATATGACTCTAGAAAGCCTGGAATATAGCATATGAGTCATATGCTCACTTTTATAATATTTTGTGTGGCTTTCTGTCATTTTAGTTTGACTTCCAGCAATATAAGGACCAGAATGGTCACGATGAACATTCTGAGGTACAAAGAAGAAAGAAAGTCATAAGTTTCTAAACAGCATGGAAGATGAAAGATGTTCTCAATTAATGCAGCTTACAAATGAATTGAATTTGTGTTAAATTTGTACTTTGAGGCCTAATTTTGTTTTCACTTGTCTTCCGTTCCAGTTCTCATTAAGTAAAGTACACTGTTTTACCCTCTGTTTTTACTCACTGTCACCATTCGCTAAAAAATGTTCTCCTCGCTCTCTTTCTCTGTCTTGCTGCTTGCTCCTGTTGCTCTCTCCTCCTCTCTTACTCTCTGACTACTCAGTTGCACTGTCTAAAAGTAATTATATGTGTTTAATAACTTCGAGGGCTATAAAACCTCTTGTTAGAGGAGCAAGGAGGTCTAGTTTAATGATGACCATAAAAAGGGAGAGAGAGAGAGACAGAGACAGAGAGAAAAAGAGAGAGGGCAGGAAGGAGGGGAGGCAGGGGTACAGGTGAGAAATGAAAGAAGCGTTTCGCTGCCCTTTCTATTACCTCCTTTCAGTTGCCCCCGTTGTTAAAAATCCATCCGGGGAATTAGTCGTTGCTGTCTTGTCCCAGATTTATGGGTCGGAGGGTAAAAAGGGGGAAAGGGTAAAACGGATGAGGGTTGAAGTTTCTCATTCGTCTCCCTGTAATTGCTGCCTTCATTTAGGGGGCTACGAAACACGCCATGGGCCCCCACTTAAGCACCCCATCCAACTACTCCTGGCTCTCTTATCCCAAAGAGCCTTCGAAAAGAAGCCCTCTCTTGGGTTATTATTGCTTATTCTGTAGAGGACTACCGGAATAGGGGGGAATCAGCCACAGACAACGAGGGGGCTTTTGTCGGAGTTATTTAAGTGTGGGAAATCTCAGGCGGATGGGCTGGCAGCGGTGAAATAAGCCCGGCAGCTGCGGGAGATGAAATAACAGAATGGATGTTGAGAGGGATGAGAGCTTGCTCAAAGCCAGCCGAATCAGGCGCAGAACCTCGGGGCCGCCACGCACTGGCGACCGGATTCCGTTTGGAACTCACGGTGATCCAGGGATGTTCTATTCTTGCACCGTAAACCGTACGGTCGCCAATCCCGCTATCGCACACGAGCGAGCTCTGGCACAGATTTGACTGCATGTCTGTATGCAGATACGTCACAGCAGGGTTCTGCGCCATTCAGAATTGAACAGAGAATGAATGCCTTTTAAAACACAATTCAATTCCTGAATTTGAACTGAGGTAGCAAAAAGGATGCAGAAATAATGAATTCAAATGTAAGGAAGTAAGAAATTCTTACTAAATAATTACATAATTTATAAAAAAGGTTTCAGGTTTTGAACTTCAAATGATTAGGTAGATAGACAGATAGATTGAACGACAGAATGACAGGCAGATAGAAAGAAAGATAGAACATAAAGACAGAACGAACAAACGAATGGACAAGATAGATAGACAGACAGAACGTATTAACACGATAGAATGATAGATTGAACGAAAAAACGACAGATAGATACATAGATAGATAGATAGAACAATACATATAACAAACATTAGATAGAACCAAAGATAGAAGGAATGATAGAATAATAGATCGAACGAATGGCAGACAGATAACAAACGAACAAACAATAGATAGATAGATAGCTATAACAAACATTAGATAGAACGAACAAATGACAGAACGAACAATAGATAGAACGACAGAATGTAGATTAAACAAACAAACAAAAAAAACGATAGATATATAGATAGATAGATAGAATGACAGAACGAATGACAGATATAAGAAACATTAGATAGAACCAAAGATAGAACAAACGATAGAATGATAGATCGAACGAATGACAGATAGATAAACAAACAAACAGTAGATAGATAGAAAGAACAAACATTAGATAGAACGAACAAATGACAGAACGAACGAACAACATATAGAATGATAGACTGAACAAACGAAAAAATGATAGATAGATAGATATATAGATAGATAGATAGAATGACAGAATGAACGATAGATATAACAAACAAAGAACCAAAGACAGAATGAACGATAGAATGATAGATCGAATGAACGAATGAATGACAGATAGATAACAAACAAATGATAGATAGATAGATAGATAGATAGATATAACAAACATTAGAACGAACAAACAACAAAACAAACAGATAGAACGATAGAATGATAGATCGAATGAACAAACGATAGATGATAGATAGACAGAATGACAGAACGAACGATAGATATAACAAACATTAGAACCAAAGATAGAATGAACGATAGAATGACAGATCAAACGAACAAACGAATGACAGATTGATAACAAACAAACGATAGATAGATGATAGATATAACAAACATTAGAACGAACAAACAACAAAACGAACAATAGATAGAATGACAGAACAAACGAATGATAGATAATAGATAGATAGATAGATACATAGATAGATAGATAGATAGATAGAATGACAGAACAAACGATAGATATAACAAACACTAGATAGAACCAAAGATAGACTGAATGATAGAATGATAGCTCGATCCAAAGAACAAACAAACAAATGCCAGATAGATCAGCTTCCTGTGGGTGTGGCCAATTCAAGTCAAATTCACACTCATGAAATTACATTAGTTTTGAATTGTGCATTACAGACTATACAATATGAAATACACAATGAAGCCACAGGTTTGTTACCTAAAGTGACCCTGAGATAAAGGCTATTCTTGTGTCATAAGCCCTGCCTAGGTTGCTTGTGTCCTGCTGGCCGAGAGGAGGACATTCCTAGACCACTGGGATGGAAATTATAACCGGGGCTGAGGTAAAGCTCTGGCCCGACCATATCCGCTGGCGCAGACCAAGCCTTAAGCCCTTCCGGCTCCAACTCCATTGGCTGCTTGCCCAGCCCATGGAAAGGAAGTCTGACCAGGCCGCCCTTCTCGCATCAGCTTTGTAAACCAGCCTCCTTGTGCTGGCATGAGCTGTGGTACAGGGCCATATGTCCGCTAGCGCGAGAGTGTCTCCTTACATCTGCTCCTACCACAACCCCCTGCCAAGGGCCGGCCGACCTGGACCGCTCTCGCTTTCTTCCTCACCAGCCTGCTTTCCGCTGCTTATTTCCATAAATATGCGTTTCATCTGCTATAATCTAATCAGCAAGCTGATAGAGAAAACAAAAAAAATCCTTTTTAACATATAAACAAACATGAAGATTCAGAGGAACACAGAAACGTATGTAAATGTGCAAATGTTTTAGCATTAATATGCACGAACACAGCATAAGGAAGCTGCACATAAATCTCTCCGCTAACACAAAATAATGCTCAAACAGGACAACAAAGAGCCATCTGAAGGGAGCGAACAGGTCTCTCTCATTGGTTAAAACGATTGTGGTCAGCTCTGACAGACCCTATCACTTTCACAGCCTAGCCAGAGATTTGCTCTCCTGTGGGAAGCAAATGTGCTTTGATTATCTGTCACAGCTTCCGTGTTTCTTCTTATCAGCCGGATTACACGCAAACCCAAAAGCCTTAATCCTTCATATCAAGACGGTGCCACAAAGGTAATGTGGCAAACCTAATCAAGACTTTATTAGGATAATATCATTAACACAAAAGGATAATTACATCGTCTTCTGTGCATAGATTGCAAAGGCCTTTGATATTCGGTCTTTTTAATTGAGAGTGTCTTAAGGAGAGCACGATAGCTGGCTGCTTGATCCTTATTGGTGTTAATGCCCAGTCAGACTCCATTTGTTTCTTCATTATATGATGTTTCCAGTAAAGTCTGTTGAGCACAAAGAAGGGTAAAAAGCCATTCTCGAGTCTCGCTGGAGACGAGGGCTGGATTATAAAGTGCACAAGACGAAGTTCGGGATGCTGCAAGCAGTTGCAAAGCAAAACTAGTCGTGATAAAACATTTTTTTCTTTTTTGTTCTCAGACCTATCTGGCTCATGTATTGATATTCTGACTGTAGTGCAATCAAAAGTGGCTGCTGTGGTTGCTGTGGTATTTGTGATGAAAGTATCGAGGGACTTGTCGTGGTAGAGAGTCAAATATCAAGTAATCCATACAGATTCTAATGGCATCACAATGGTGTAACATTTTCCTTTTATTATTGGTGCTGAATAGTGGGGGAAAGGAAGTCTTACCTCAGCATCAATTTCTGCGGATTACATATGTAAACAGAAGCATAATGCCCATTTGAATGCAGACCCCTCATATTTTTCAGCCAAGTGGGTTTTGATGGCAACTTTAATGGCAAAATTTTTTTATATTTGACACTTGAGAACAATAACTGTAGGTAAAAATGTTTATTAATTAAATAATTAATTAATAAACAATACATTAAACTGATGATGATAATAATAATAATAATTAATTTTTAATATTATTTAATAATTATTTTTTAATGTTTTAATATAATTTAATAAAATGTAACAATAGTGCTTGTAAATTACTGTTTAAATAATAATAATAATTATTATTATTATCATTATTATTAATAATAATAATAAAATGTGAATCATATTATATTACGTTGTTTTTTAACAATGGTGCTCTTGCGAATTATGGTTTAAAAATTATATAAAATAAACAATAATAATAAAAAAAATAAAAGAGGGCCATGGTTAAAATCCCAACCAAATATAATACAATTCTGTGCCTTTAAATATTATTATTATTAGTAGTAGTAGTAGTAGTAGTAGTATCATTATTATTATTGGCATTTTAACAATGGTTTTAAATCAATAAATAATAAAGTAACAATAATAATAATAATAATAATAATGTGCAGAATTATATTATATTAGGTTGAGATTTTACCCATAGTTTTTTTAAAAAAGTGTTTTGTATCTTATCTCATTTAGGGCACTGAGTGAAACAAATTTGCCACTGGCACGCCCTTAAAAAAACAGGTGCAAGATCCCCCTGGGTGAAATTATCTAGAACACATTATCAAATAGAATATGCCATTAACTATCAGAGAGTTTTCAGACATCTCAATGAAAGCTCAACTGAGCCTTCTGCTTCCAATTATTTTCATCTACCATCACACACACACACACACACACACACACACACACACACACACACATATATACGAGCTGTGAGTGGCTGCTCTCTAGATCAAAGACGTTTAACTCTGCACTCCCTGTCAGCCAAGGGTCAGCATTGTATCATCTTCCCTGGCTCAGCCACACAAAGGTTGTGCGGTGACTTCTATTTGATTTCTATTTGAAGAAAATATTAGATTTTCCAATCTGAGCTAAATCCCTCCCCTGGGCTCAGAGATAGGACAGGAACACCTTAAAGTTGGCCAGATAATCGGTCGCATAGCTAAAAGTTCTTAAGCACTTTTTCCTGACATCCACAAGCACATTGTGAGAGAAACTCAACCGGGCGGAAAAGTAGATTTCTGCCAAAGTCGTCACAGGAAATAAGCGACTCAGACCTCAGTGGCGTTTATTTTTTATTTTTTTCAGTTGCTCGCTAATTGAAGACAATTCGAGATGATTAGACAGTTTTCCCAGAAGGAACAGAGAAGGATGAAAAACTCTAGTGATTCATTATAAAGTCTGTCAGCGTCTTTAATATAATCTGTCTAAATTGTCTTTAGTGCATATCAGGTTGATCTTCTTCGTAGTTGTAGGTTGTTAAGTGTTTTTTTATGCTCTGGATGAGCAAGAATTGCCACTCGTGCCCTCTCAAAAGCATACATTTTTCACTGAACTAAACAATGTCAACATACTGACAACAGAAAAACCTTTACTAATAAATGCCACTAAGATTACATTACCATATACAGCTCACAGAGTCCAAATCCACGGCTGAAATTGGACGGTTTTCACCTGCTGCTCACTTCAGAAGCGTGCGTGCTGTGTGTTTCTGCCAATTACCTATGGTAATTGTCGCAGGCGTGTCGGATCCTTCTCAACACCACACAAGCGAACCGGCAATTTCTCCCCCAAATATTTGCGCAATTTTCATCTGATCTGGAATCATATGGGAATAAGGATTACTCTAGACCACTGTCTCCCACGCTTCTCTCCACCTCCACTCTTTGTTCTCCCCTCCGCATACACCTCTGTCTTCCTAATGAGGCAGATTAGCCTGTTTTAGATCCCAGTCAGAAACACACTAATGGCTCCCTTCATTTCAGCACAGAAGGACAGGAAAACAAGCCAACATATGCCGACATGACCCGAGGTTCACCTCGTTGTCAGGACATGCAATTTAACAAATACTTTTATGAAGGTATTCGCTGATAATGCATTCACGAAACATTTGGAGCTGTCAAAGAGCGCGGGATCTACGGTAGATAAGTTTACGGCGGGATCACGGTGCCAGCTGATGTCACGCCTTTGTGCTTGTACGCCGCAATGTGTCAAAGAGAGGTAGGACAGAAATAATGAAGGGAAACCATTCTTAGTAGTGAATAAAAAAAGGCCTTCTGGGACATGATGAGAAGTGTATCCAAGGTGCAGAGGTGGAAGGATGGGATCTTTTTCGAATTGCCAGCTAGGGAATGAAAAAATGAAAAATAGGAAGGAAGAGAGCAAGTGAGAATGTGAAAAATAGCCTGCCATTAATCATCATATGTAATGATGGCTTAATTATCTTCTAAACTCTTCTCTCCCCCCCACCTCAAAAAAATCTATTTGACAACAGGTGTAAATGAATTCTTCATTGTTTTAGAGAATAATTGGTGCAAGCTTGCTGGAGGAAGGCTGGAGACGTAATTAAATCCAAAAGCGAGCTGAATAAATGAAGTGGGGAGCTGGGGTGCGCACGCATGACAGATATTAATGTCCTCCAATGAAATGTGGCGATGCCAGTAATAACCCGCTCACAGCCATGAAGAGCCAGAGACGTTAAGGGGAAGAGATGCATGCTGGGAGGTGGTTAAGTATGGACCTAGAAATCTGTACAATTTGATGTCTTAATATTTTTAGCAATATTTGATCGTTTTGAATTTGAAACAACATTTGAGGCTAAATTAGCCATGTTCAGCTTAGAATATTACAGATTTCAAATCTGAAATTTAGAACTTCAGAATTCTAAAATTCAAACCTGTGAAATTCAGATTGTATAAACCAAGACCAGAAGTCAAACTTCCATTTTTCAAAGAACAAATTTACAGATCATGTATACATGCAAATATTATTTTTGTAAAATGTAAAATTTAATTAAAATAAAAAAATAAAAATAAAATTCAAATGTACAAAATGTGTATTGTGTGAAAATGTACAAAATTCTTTCTCAAAACAATGAAAAACGGCAAAAATTTGAAGTTGTTAAATACCACATTTTTGTACAAAATTCAAATTCAAAGCTATGAAATATGCCATAAATTACTAAATTCAAATCATTTTTATACCTTCTTTGTCAAACAGTTCTGAACAGATGACTGAACACTGAACTAGAACAAAAATGCACAAATTTAAATTCAAACCTATGAAAAGTCTAGAATTTACAAAATTCAAATATATAAAACAGCAGAAAGTTTTGTCAAATGTCACATCTGGAGCTAAAATGTACAAAATTCTCCCTCAAAACAATGAAAAATGCCAAAAAATTATGTTGTTAAATATCACAACTAAAACCCAAACGTACAAAACTCAGTTCAAAACTATAGAAAGTCTATGATTCAAATGTACAAAATTCAAATATATAAAACAGCACAAAACAATTTCATCAAATGTCAAAAATGTACAAAATTCTCTCTCAAAACTATGAAAAACACCAAAAATTCTATGTTGTTAAATGTCACATCTAAAATTCAAATGTACAAAAAATCTATTTAAAACAATAAAAAGTCTAGAATTTAAATTTACAAAATTTAAATATATAAAACAGCACAAAAACAATTCAGTTATGTGAAATGTCACATCTAGAACTAAAATGTACAAAATTCTCCCCCAAGACTATGAAACATGCCAAAAATTCTGTTGTTAAATGTCACATCTAAAATTCCAATGCACAAAATTCAATTCAAAATTATAGTCTAGAATTTAAATTTACAATATTCAAATATATAAAACAGCACAAAACAATTCTGTTTCATCAAATGCCACATCTAAATTAAAATGTACAAAATTTTCCCTTAAGGCTATGAAAAAACGCCAAAAAATTCTGCATTGTTAAAAGTCAAATTCTAAACTTCAAATGTACAAATTCCATTTAGAATTATAAAAAGTCTAAGATTCAGATTTACAAAATTCAAATATATTAAACAGCACAAACATGTAGAACTAAAATGTACGAAATTCTCACACAAAACTATGAAAAACGCCAAAAAAATTCCATGTTGTAAAATGTCACATCCAAAATTCAAATGTACATAATTCAGTTTAAATTTATGAAAAGTCTAGAATTTTAATTTACAAAACTGAAATATATTAAACATCACAAAAACAATTCTGTTTCATCAAATGTCACATTTAAATTAAAATATATACAAATTCTCCCTCAAGACTACTAAAAATGCCAAAAAAATCTGTTGTTAATTGTCACATCTACAATTCAAATGTACAAAACTCAGTTCAAAACTATGAAAAGTCTAGAATTCCAATTTACAAAAATCAAAAAACAGAAAACAAAAAACAATTCAGTTTCGTCAAATGTCACATCTAGAACTAAAATGCTCTTACTCAAAACTATGAAAAATGCCAAAAAATCTATGCTGTTAAATGTCACATTCTAAAATTCATATTTGTAAAATTCAATCTGAAAAGTCTAGAATTTAAATGTACAAAACTGCAATTCATAAAACAGCATAAAAACGACTGTAGTTAAATGTCACATCTAAAACTAAAATACGCAAAATTCAAAGCTATAAAATATTCCACAAATGGCAAAATTCAAAATTTTAGCTTTTTAGTCAAACAGGTCTGAACAGATAGATAATCTGACATTTGCACCTAACAAGTGATGATTTTAAGTGCCACTGTGCAGATGGAGCACATTGCAAATTTGTGGGACATACATCCATCTAAGGTGTTTAAGGTCAGCATCGGTGGTTTGCCAAGGTTTTAGAGTGATTTTACTAGGCAATGTCGCAGGACCACAGGGCAAAATACAGGCCAAGCAATTTGCACAGTAGTAACACACTTGGCATTGCCCTACAACGCTACGATGTGCCTAAAATACTCGGCCGTATTTTGCAATGCAGCCTGGCAAGACTGCTGGAATCATTGCACCATGTATCATCAGCTTCAGTGTCTCGACATTTGGCCGACAAGCGATAACAGTGTGTGCCACCAGACAAGCATGTTTGTGCTGTGTCTAATGTTGGCTGTTTGTGTTTGGATAAGGCCTGATTCAGAGAGATGGAGTTTACATGTCAAACACAATCCCAGTCTTGAGGGACCGAGACGGGCGTGGGCTTACTTCAAAGACGCGGGAGCGTAGGGCAGGGGTACGAGGGACTGACACACGAAACCCCGGCGTTTTTCCGCGCATCCCAATATAACATAAACACTCTAATGTCTAATGGTGTAATCAACAGAGAGGAAACAACCTTGTTGGCTATCCGAGGCCTTGATAATGAAATACATAAATGCAACATCTATTCTTTGGAATGCCTTGTTCTTTTCCACTTCTTCCTTCATTTTGCCTTTGATGTCAGTGCATGTTTTTTGGGGTTGAAAACAAAATGCAGGGTACCAAATGAATAATGGAAATGCAAAGGCCACCTTTTAATCTCAGCAGGCCTTCGGTGCTATTCTTCAAAGGCAAGACAAAGCCCCCCCTCACGCGCACACACGCTGTCGCTGCCGTTAGGCAATCATCCTTACATGAAGTGCAAAAGCGTGCTCTAGATGGCCCAAGGTGTCACGTCATAGTAGTAAGTCAGATAATGATCCTGTAAACAGACACACATGCCTGATACAGTAGTCATTATAACTGACAAAGAAAAGATCAAACGCTGTCTTCAGACAATGTACTGTTGTTTTGTCTCCTTTTCTTAAGTTTTTGATATATTTTTTTTTTAATGCAAGAGTTTATATGCAGTCTGAGTTACTAATTTAGAATATGAGGAGATTTCTCAGAGGTGGTTTATTTTGAAGTTTTTGTACAGATTTTTGTACAAACACATTGCTTAAAGCCATTGAACACTGCCATCATTATTGCCAGGGGAAAAAAAAAAATACAGTTTACTTTTTGTGACAACATGCCCCAATAGCAGGACATATAGTCAGAATCTGCCATTAAACACAATACAAAAATTGTTTTTCAAAGTTGGAAATAAAAAGGTATTTAATTAAAAAATATATATATTTAATAAAGAAATGTATATATATATATATATATATATATATATATAAATTATTTATTAAATATTATATAATATAATATTATTATAAATATTAAAAAATATTCTAAATATATATATATTATTGTTTTTTGTTTATATATTGTTTATATATATATAGTTATATATTACTGTTTTTTTTTTTTTTCAAAATATGTTACAGAAGAAAATACTATTTCCATCTTTATACTTTTAATGTATATGAAACGGCACAAAAACAATTCAATTTTGTCAAATGTCACATCTAGAACAAATATGTACAAAAATTTAACCCAAAACTATGGAAAAATCCCCAAAAAAAATCCATGTTGTTAAATGACACATTTAATATTCACATTCAAATCAAAACTATAACGTCTACAATTCAAATTTACAAAACTGAAATCTACAAAACAGCATAAAAACAACTGTTATAGAAGTTAACTGTCCAAAATTTTCATTCAAAACTATCAAAATAAGACACACAAATTTAGTGTTAAATGTCACATTTAAAATTAAATTGTATAAAATTAAATTTAAAACTATGAAAAGTCTAGAATTCAACGCCAAAACAGTCCAAAATGTACAAAATGTAAAAAACACAAATCTATAAAACAGCATAAAAACCATTTATTATTTCAGAATATGTTTTAGAAGAATCTTTACTTAAAAATTTCATGTTTAATTCAATGTATTAATTAGCAGTTTCTTTGTAATTATTTGTAAAGGGGAAAAAAAAAACAAGTAAGAAATGTATTACTCATTTTACGTGAGGTTTGCATTTATTATGACTAATATTAATATCATAATAGGATTTATTACATTTTATCTAAATACGTTTCAATACTTGCCATTTCCTTGTAAATAATTGTGAAACTTACTATCAATTTACTACTCTCAACTTACTATCAAGCTGTTTCTACGCCTTTTTTCAGTGCAAGAAAACAATTTAAATGTATCACAAACCACACACACACACACACGGACGCACACACACGTTTGTTTTTGTGAATTGTGGGGACTTTCCATAGACTTCTATAGTTTTTATACTGACCAAACAATATTTTTTATCCCCTAACCCCACCCTAACCCTAAACCTACCCCTTACAGAAAACATGTCTGCATTGTTACATTTTCAGATAAACATCATTTACTATTTTAATCTTTTTTTTTTTTACATTGTGGGGACCGCAGGTCAAAAATTTCAGGTTTTACTATCCTTATGGGGACATTTGGTCCCCACAATGTAGCATAAACGCACAAGTACACACACACACAATTAAAAATTAAAATAAACACATTATCAATACAAATTATCAAACATTAAAAAAGTAATTAATAATCCAGAAATTAGCATGTTATATTTCCCAGGCCTTACATACGAGTGTTACGCAAAATGCTGTGCATTTCGTTGAATAAATAGTGAAATTTTAAAGTTTTATAAATTCATACTTAGATATATCTCTTGTCACAAAATCCACAAATTACAATTAGTCCCAGTCTTCTCTAATGGCAAAATGAATGCTAACACCTGACCAGATTTTGTGTGTATGCGTGTGTGAGGGAGAGAGAGAGAAGCACAATCTGTTAAAATCACACTTATCAACAAATCAAGGATAATCCGTTCAAACTGAGAGAGCCAAATTACTGCTTTCTGGCAATCATTCAGTTTACTAATTACAAGCGAGACAATCTCCTCTTCTTCTCTCACCTGTTCTGTTTGCAAAAAATACTATGCTGGATGACAGAGGAAGATGACAGACAATTCAGCTGATAAGAGCTAATTTGAGCCTGTGTTTGTTTAAAGCAATATTCAAACGTTTCTTAATCATGTCTCCGCTGTCTTTAGCCTGACTTTGATTCAGATCCATGGATTCAGATTCTGCAGGGCTTAGATAGGGCCAACAATTCTCTGGTGAGATCTGTGATCTGTGTGATAAATCTGGGTGGCATCTACAGAGGAAGGGACACTTTGTTATTCAAGGCAGTCTGCAACCACTGAGAATCAGAGGTTTTAGAAAAAATGATTTTACATTTATTTATTTATTTTTTAATATATATTTTACATTACATTTTACTTGAAACTCATATTAATTATTACTAATATTTATATCATGGTATATCATGCATTATATAATGATATAAGATGCACAGTTAAATCAACTACACTGACAACAACACATTCATACATAAATATGCATGGCACTATTTTTAGTGGCATATTACTGCTTAATGTAGAAACTGTAAATGTTACATGCTTACAGATCACGAGTGCACATGCATGCATGTTTCTCATAAATAACGATATATGTGCTAACAAGATTTAATTATGTATGAACGCATATTTGGATGAGCAGGAGTGTTTTCAGTCTCTGCACTTTCTGCCCTGCATTGATTTGTGGCTTACTGTCTTAATACAGGATATAAGCTTGGTCCGGTCATGTAATGTCATGTAATAAAAAAAGCCCGAATGGAGCTGCACCATCCAAGCCACGGAATTTTTACAATATATGAGAACATAAAAGCCCCCCTCTTTCTCAATTGCCTGGGCAGTGGCACTGAAATAATATATGACTTTCATAATATAACCATGGAGGCCCATGCAAATAAGTGTGAAACTGCAATATAATCATTTATGTAAATGACAGAGCTGGGCTGTAACTTCATTATTCCACACACCCTCTGATGAAAGGGTAAACGGGGGAAGAGAGAAATGGAAAAGAGCGAGAAAAGTTCCTGTTTTCAAGACAGGAGGGGGAAATCAATAGCATGAAGCTGTGCTAAAAAGAGAAAGCCTTTGGTATTGTGTTAAAAATGAAATTCCTTTGTCCTGCCTCAAAACTCAGGTCTACAGTAGCTTAAATGATTTATACAAGAGGATTAAAGCGGAGAAGCATCCCGGTTCTACACGGAAGGTTAGAGAAAAGATAGGCGTCAGATAAAGTAAATTAACAAATTGAGAGAAACAATATTTGAGAGCTCTGACTTCTCTTTATGCAGCAGGTTTTCTCTCTTAGAAGCGGCATCACTTCACCGCGGGTCAAACAGGAAGTTCATCGTGGCATTTTCTATTTATTCATTTCCTTTAAGTGGCAAGGATAAGTGGCACAAAGCTTTGATTAAAACCACCTTCTTGCATTTTGACCAGAGCAACCTTCCATCTTTTGGATTTAATGCACTGCACTCACTTTGCCCTGAATAGGAGATATTTTGCAATCAAAAGCCTGACATCTCCAAATGTCTTACAAATGAACTTTAAATGTGTTCAGAGTAGATTTGTTGAACTTTGCCAATGAGGCGAAATGATTTCTGAATAAAAAAAGTAATGGAATGGTATATTACCTTACAGAGACAAAATGTTAAAATAAATTAATAAACGCCAAATGCTCTCTTACTCTACTCTCAATCAATTAAAATACCCTGCTTCTTTCCCTGACTATAAATAATTATGCAATTACCAGCTGCCTTCTGTCAGTGAATGCTGTTCCTATTGCTAAAAATGCAGAAGGTATAGTTATACTGGATACAAGCCTAATCTACGTCAAAGAGTCGGAACCATAAATGAATTACCTGGATTTACTATACATGCATATGCTTCAGATCTCTGCTCATTTCAGCACTCCATATGGGGTCGGTAAGATTTTTGTAAACTGTCTTTATTTCATCAAAAGTACATTAAAAATCGTGAAATATCATTATGATTTAAAATACATGCTTTCTATTTGAATATATTATGAATTGCAATTTATTCCTGGGACAGCAAAGCTGAATTACTCCAGTCTTCAGTGTCACATGATCCTTCAGAAATCTTTCTAATATGTTGATAAGTTCCAATATGCTCAAGAAGCATTTCTTCTTGTTATTCATGTTGAAAACAGTTGTGCTGCTTAATATTTTTTTTTGCTGAAACCACAGTGTCCTCCACTAATATTCGCACTCTTGGAAAATATGAGCGAATGCGGCTGTAAAAATAAATCTGCATCTACATTTTTTTATCGTTTTCATTCAAAAAATGAATAACATTCTAACCTCATTGAAGTAAAACATTTAAAATGGAGGGAAACTCACACTAAGAAATAAAAGTTTTTCTCCAATGCATGTTGGCCACAATTATTGGCACCCCTAGAAATTCTTATGAGTAAAATATTCCCATTTTTTTAGCACGCCAGGGTGACCATGAGCAGGGAAAGTCCAACTATGACTTCCTGTTCCACAGGATTATAAATATGAGGAACACAAAGGCCAAGTTCCCTTAATCATCCATCACAATGAGTAAAACCAAAGAATATAGCTCCGATGTGCAGATCGTTGAGCTTCATGAAATAGAAATGTGCTCTAAGAAAGTAGCATTTCCACCATCAGGGCAATAATTAAGAAGTTGCAATCAACTAAAGAGTTTACAGATCTGTCTGAAGAGGATGTGCGTCTATATCGTGCTAATGCACAGTGAGGAGGAGAGTTTGAGTGGCCAAAGACTCTCCAAGGATCACAGCTGGAGAACTGCAGAGATCAGTTGAGTCTTGGGGTCAGAAAGTCTAAAAAAAAAAAGTATCAAACAGCCCCTACATCACCACATGTTGTTTAGGAGGGTTTCAAGAAAAATCCTCCTCTTGCATCCAAAAACTCCAGCATATTCAGTTGTCAGACACGACTCAAACCTCAAACAGGACTGGCTTCTATGGTCAGATGAAACTAAAAAAGAGCTTTTTGGCAGCAAACCTCACAGATGGGTTTGGTGCAAACGGATAAAAAGTACCTCATGTCCTCGGTTAACTATACTGCTGGATCTTAAATGTCGTGGGCCTATTTTTCTGCTGGAGGCCCTGGACATCTTGTTCAGATACATGGCTTCATGGATTCTATCAAATACCAACAGACAAAAAATCAAAACCTGACTGCCTCTGTTAGAAATCTTATAATGGGCCATGGTTGGATTTTTGAGCACAAAATAAAGCTTCTGCCATGGCCGTCCCAGTTCCCTGACCTGAACCCTATAAAGAATAAGTGGGGTGAACTGAAGAAAAGATGCATCAACATGGAACTGGGAATCAGAAGGATCTGGAGAGATTCTGTAAGAAAAAAATGGTCACTTGACAGGTGTTCTACAAAATTCATCAGGCATTATAGGAGAAAACTCAGAGCTGTTATCTTGGGAAAAGGATGTTGGGTGCCAATAACTGTGAACTAGAGAAAAAAAACTTTACTTCATAATGAGATTTCCCCCCAACTTTCAATTGTATTACTTCAATGATAGGTTAGAATTTTGCACATTTTTTTGAATAAAAGATCAAAAGGATAAAGAATGCAGATATTTTCACAGCCACCTTTGTTCATATTTACCAAGGTTGCCAATATTAGTGGAGGGCACTGTACATTTTATCTCAGGATTCTTTGATGAATAGAAAGTTCAAAAGAACAGTATTTATTTGAAATAGGAATCTTTTGTTAACGTTACAAATGTCTTTTGTCTTTTGAGTCCTTGATGAAAAAAAGTATAGATTTTTTTAAAGTCTTTCTGACTCCAAGTAGTGTAAACTCTCTGAAACTTAAGTATAATATACATTACATTATTTGGATTATATATGGCACACCCTTCAAAAATTGTTCATCTCCAGTTTATTCTTTTACAAAACACACACACACACACTGAAAGCATGATTTGTATTCTAACTTAGCATCGAATCTATTAATTTCACAAAATAGCTGCAATAATTAGAGACACATTATAGATTCCCACCTAGTGTTGCTAATTACAGCCAACCTTGATGAAATGGATTTGACAAAAACCACCAGCTGGGTTTGTTGGTTCATCAATAACCAAAACCCAGACTTGCCACATCCGACACACGCTGATATTCACAACTGTGAGTCAGTTCCTTGTAAACCACTCCAGCTATTTACTCGTCTATTAGTGCAGAAATGTGTCCATGTTTAAATTGGCTGGAATAATTCAAGAGGCCCCGTCTGTTATCTAAAACCCAGATTCGAGTCTTTGTTGCCGTTGGAATCGGAGACACAATGAGGCCATCTTGTGGTTCTGTAGGGGCAGCTGGGAAGGCTTGACAAGCAAAGGGTATGCACCAGGAAAACAGCTGGCATGCCTCACTGCCCCAGGCCCACACTGCCTGGTCAACACACAGCAGAAAGCCCAGAAAGCACCCACCTGTCCGGCCTCGGGCCAGCCCTGCTAGACAGGCATGAGCCAGCCATCTGTGCATGAGGCCCCCTCAGCACCTGGATCCCCAGACCACCGCTGGCTCTCAACGGGACAGGCTGGCCTCCGCACTATGGCTTCTGGTGTCTAGTGACTGGATCAGAGACTCCAGAGCTGAGGAGAGAGGGATCTGGTGGGCTAGAATGAGTGAGGAAACACTCAGCACACAAAACTATCAGATAATGCTTAGTGCTCGCAGTGTCTCCAGACCAGCATCCACTGGGATAACCTCTCGCCAATCTTAAACAGAGAAAGGCAATTCACCAAAAAGAACAAATGCTAATTTACTGTCCAATTAGATTTAATTGCAAATATATGCTACCAGTCCAAAGTTTGGAACAATTTAAGATTTTCTGAATGTTTTTGAAAGAGGCCATCAAGTCCATTTATTGACACAGTTCAAACAGTAGTACTGTGAAATATTAGTACATTTTAAAAGAAATATTTTTGTTGCTTAATTTATTTATTTATTCATTTTTGGAACTGTAATAGACTACCATTCAAAAGTTTAGGGTAAGTAAGATTTCTTGGGACACTTTAGGCCCCATTATCCCAATAAATGTCAGGAATCTGAACATCGTTGCGGACCAAGTGCACCCATTCATGGCAACTGTTTTACCTTCCGGTGATGGCTATTACCAACAGGATAATGTGCCATGCCACACTGCCAGAATTGTCAAGAAGTTTTTCGAGGAACATGATGATGAATTTCTGTTAATACATTTGCCTCCAAATTTCCATTTGAAAAGCAGGTTTAGCACTACATCACCACCACCCCACAATGTACGGAAACTGGAAGATCTGCTATTGACATTACGATACCAGATACCCCTGGAGACTTATCACCACCTTGTCGAACTACTACATCGCTGCATGACCGCTGTTTCATGGGCTAAATGAGGGCCTGCACTGTAAAAAAAAACAAAAATAGATCACCCTCAGTGATCTATTTCCACCCTCAGTGATCACCCTCAGTGTAATATGTCAAAGTGACAGACGGCCTTCAGATTTTTCCGTCACTGATAAAAAAATTCTGTCAATGACGGACAATTTTCGGTTAACACGACCTCTGATATATACATATATATATATATATATATATATATATACACATATTTATACACACACATGCATACATACACACACACACAGTATATTATTTTATTAAACAAGGACACATTGCATTGATCAAAAGTGACAGCAAAGGCATTTATAAAATTACAAAAGTTTTCTAATAATGCTTTCTTTTTAGCTTTCTATTAATCAAAGAGGCCTGGAAAATGTATCACAGCTTCTACAAAGATTTTAAGCAGAAAAAGCTGTTTTAGTATTGTTAACAGTAGAAATCATTATTAAAACTGAGCACCAAGAATAATAATAATATTTACGCAGCAAATTAGCATATTAGAATGATTATCATGTGACAAATAAGTGCAGATTTGGTGAGAATGAAAGACTTCTTTCAAAAACCTGAATTTTATGAATTATGACTTTTAAAAATGAACAAAAGGGCACAAAATATGCAGTCCAATTTATATTGATTCAACAGATTACTTATGTGGGTATTTTTGAGTGATTCATTTACCGGTTCAGCTCAACAGAGTGATTTGTTGGTGAATCGGACTACACTTATTGTGCTGTATGTTTTTGATTCACTAACAAGAATTTGTTCATGAATCAGTTCTTGGCGATCTTAAAGGACCCCTATTGTGGAATTTCGAAAATTACCTTTCATGCAGTGTGGAGCACAGCTCTAAGTGAATGAAAACATCCTGCAAAGTTGTAAATCTGAAAGTGCTTTGTGTAAAGTTATTGTCTTTCAAAAGAAAGAGTCAATCCCGAGTCATGTAAATGAGTCGTTTTTAAAACGAATCTTTAACTGTTTTAAGTTGACATCAGCTTGAAACATTAGCATATTCCCCGCACAAACCCGTCAAGCATTATGTCGAGAAGACGCTGTGCTCTGCACTGTGAGGGTAAATCTGCTAGTTTACAGTTAGAGTATGTTGAAAAACTTCCATCTCATTTTCTCCTCCAACTTCAAAATCGTCCTACATCGATGCAGAAGTACCAACCCACTGTTTACAAAGTGAACGTGCAAGTAGTACCCTTTACAACAAAAAGGCAAAAAACAGCAATGTAGGGTGATTTTGAAGTTGGAGGGGAAATTAGATGGGAGTTTTTCGATGTACCCTAACTGTCTTGAGTGTGGAGCTAAGCTAGACAAGAGAATCATTTGTGGTATAAGTGCATAAATATTATTTTTTATTAAAGAAAATGACAAGACCCTTATTCATCAACTGGAATCGTTTAGAGCCCTTTGAAGCTGCACTGAAATTTTAACCTTCAATCCACTGAGCACCACTGAAGTCCACTATATGAAAAAAAAATCCTTGAATGTTTTCTTCAAAAAGCTTAATTACTTTGCAACTAAAGAAAGAAAGACATGAATATCTTGGATGACATGGGGGTGAGTAAATTATCAGGACATTTTTGTTCTGAAGGTGGAGTAATCCTTTAAAAATTGTTGCTCTCATGTACTCTGTAGCATGCAAAATACATATTTAGAGCTGTGGGCTAGAGTAATGGTGATGGGCGTTCCCTTTCCCAAATGAGCTGCACGCAATAAGACCAATCACATCAGACTAGGTCATCGGACCGATCACCGCAGCTTCAGGCAAAAGAGAAAATGAATCGTTGAGCGAACGTTTGGGAGTCATTGAGCAAATAAAGTAAAAATAAATGCATAAGACAACGAAAGTGTTTTTTGACCTTGCATGCATGTCAACCTGTTCTTGGTGATTCCCAAAACCAAAATATGAATCTTTCATAATCCATAATAGGGGCACTTTAATATAAGGCAGTTAAAATGCTCCTCACTCTAATTCGATGAATTATTACTGCCACGATCAATTGGAAATGTTTACAAATGTCTTATAAACATTAAAGTGTTTACATGCCTGCTACAGGCTATAAAACTGTGATGTTAGAATTCTAAGAAAAAAGCTCAAACTATGATGAGTCTATAATGAGGTGTGTTTATGCTGAAAAGAATGACTCGAGTTAAAAACTCTTGATGCTGTTTCAGTGACTGGTTAAATTGAATTGCAAGTGGATTGTGAATAAGATGCAGATTTTCCTGCTGAAATAAATGTTCGAGTTTTCCTTCCCTCCTGCCTCTTGAAAGCACTGCAATTGCACAAATGAATCAAAGTGAAATTGAGAAGAAGATCTGCTAACAGAAAAGTATCACGCAAAGGTCAAAGAGCAAGAGAAAGATCTGAGGGGTTTGTGAGCATGGCAATGCAGCGAGGCTAAATCCTGTAATGATGGTGTGAAGCTGTAACTTTGCAGGCCAGAGGAGTGAGTCTCAGCATGGAAAAGCAAACTAGCGCATTAACATGCACAATGCCCACGGCTATGTCTTTTACTCTTTCATGCTTGTGAGGAGTAACCCTAGACGGCTTTGTCTTCATCCCTCCTTCTGTGTGGAAGGAAGGGTTCGCCTCTGGTCCTGTGGGCTGCGGGGAAGGGTCCACTGCAGCCCCCTAAATCCAACAACGGCCGGTAGATCACACCTCCGATCGACAGTGTGCATATGAAGTGGGGATTTCCTGGGAAAGAAGCGTGAACTGAGACAGGTTTGAATGTTCTCTCATAGCGAGCTCTTAAGCAAATTGCCATGTGTATAGCCTTGTTCTGAATGCCAATGAAGAATTGTTACACAAATGTTTCATACATAAAAAAAAATGCCTATATTTTAGAGATGTACAGCCAATCTGCCAATATTAAAATATCAATTATTAATATTTTAAATCATTATTTATTTAATTGTCTCCTTTTTAGACATTTAAACAAGATGCTATATATATATATATATATATATATATATTAGGGCTGTCAAACCATTAATCGCGAATAATCGCATACAAAATAGTCTAAGTTTTGTTTATGTATACAAAAAAAAAAAACATATTCATGTATATATATTTAAGAAATATTTACAAGTGTATGTATTTATTATCATTTTTATATAATTTATATTATATATAAATAAAAATATTTTATACATAAATATTTAATTTTCTCTTAAATATATACATTAATTTGTGTGTATTTATATATACGGTACACACACACCACACACATTTATTAGGCAAACTCAAACTTTTATTTTGTATGTGATTAATCATGATTAATCATTTGATCGCCCCATATATATATATAGAGGTTGACCAATGTATCGGTTTTGCCGATTAATCGGCACCGATAGTTGACTGGTGGAACTATCGGTTATTGGCAAAAAACCATGCTGATAGTTTTTTCTGGGTTGGGTCTGTTGCTGGAGCGGCTGAGAAGGTCCTCATTATACAGCAAAGTCCCTATAGTCTTTGTTATACAGCACGACAGCGGCCTCTAGTGGCGGAAATCACTGACAGCATTTCCCGTTTGTTTAGACACGTGACACTGCACGCTGCACAGAGCAGGACACTTCAAAGGTGGATTTAAAACATCGACAACGAAAAGGTGTGTACAGTATACTATAGTGCATGTTTTCATGTCATTACTAAGCAATGAATTTGTTGACTAGATGCTGCATTATTGGAGAAAAGACAGCTGTATACTTTTGCCCGTTTGGTGATCAAATAAAGTCTTGTAGACCGCCGCTTGAATTGAACGTGACGCGTCCAGTGTGCATGATACCGGATAGCTGCGAAAAGTGCACTTTTGCCCGTTATGTGACTAACATATTTTTATATTTTGATTAGATAACCACAAATGTTCTAGAATAGAAACAGTTAAATTGTGAAAGTACACAATATCCGTATGTATGCAATTTCAATACTGTGACCTTTGTGTAGATATTTAAAGATGGCCATCTTTAACTTGATTGTTGATGTAATGGTAACACTTTACAATATGAGTCCATTTGTAACATTAAGATTAATAAAAGCTGTAGAATAGAAGTATTGTTCCTTGTTAGAGTGTGTTAATTTCAGCATTTACTGATATATTTTTAAAAAATCTAGCTGCTTTTGTTAACATTAATGAACAATGAACTAACTGTAATGATCAATATATAATTAATATTAATATTTTTATTCATTTACAAAGTGTGATTCAGTAGGCTACTTTTTTTTTTTTTTTTAGATAGTAGAGAACTATTTATTTTCCGTTCAGTATCAATTTTAAAAACTGTTGGTCGATTAATCGGTATCAGCCAGTGTGGTCTAACCAAGTTATAGCAACCAAGTGCATTCCCACTACAAGCCAAAATATTTTAAGATACAAAACAAAAATAAGAAATTATTTTTTTAAGAATTATTATTTTAATAAGAAACAAAAAACAGAAATATGCAACAAGAAACCTTGATCATTGTTATAGCAATCATCATTCTTGAAACATACTTGTCAGTATGTCAGACACAAGACGGGTCTCTAAATTGAGGTACGGAACTAAAAAAAACACGTAACACAAGCTCAGTAGTTGAAGTGGAATGCAAAAGACGTGAAATCCACTTTTATACTTTCATACTTCATTTTCTCTTGTTTTTTTTGCTGTTGTTTTGTGTTATTTATTCTTTATCCTTTGTGGAATCAAAGAGGTACCAGCCATCATGTATCAGTTCTGTTTGCGTCTGTGAAGTGGGGAGATTTGAATCCCATCACACCTTCATGCTCTCCTTGTCTCCAACCCCATCCCTCCTGAAGTCGGAGACACGGGGAGCAGAGCAGGAAGGAGAGTTCTGAGGAGCGTCTGAACATCAATGCACAGCCACAGTAAAGAGGGAGAGCGGTTGTAGGTGTCTGGTAGTGTAGGTGTCTCTGTATGTGAGGACGTGGGAGTGTGTGTAGGCTGGCTGCTGCTGAGAATCATGGGAAGACGTGGCGGAAAATAGGAGAGCACAAGGGAAGGTGGTTATCAGAGGAGCTGCAATGTCCTCCACACAGGACGAACACTCCCACTCATTTCAATGAGTCGTCTTCAGAGGGGTGTGTGCTTGTGGAAGTCTACAAAAAAAAAGGGGCGAATTCACACATTCGTTTTAAGGTTGATATTGTACTATGCGGTATGTATTTAAATTAAGTAAATGTCATTCTTTTAGTGAAAAAAAAATGCCTTTTTAAAATGTAATTCAGGCAAGTTTTTATTTAACATTGAACATCAAGGCTGCGTTTATTTGATTAAAAATACAGAAAAAACAGTAATACTGTGAAATATTATTGCAATTTAAAATAGAGGTTGTCTATTTTAATATACTTTAAAACTGAATTTATTCCTGTGATGCAAAGCTGAATTTTCAGCATCATTACTCCAGTCTTAAGTGTCACATGATCCTTCAGAAATCATTTTAATATGCTGATTTATTATCAATGTTGGAAACAGTTGTGCTGCTTAATAAAATATATACGTATTTTGGAACCTGTGCTACTTTTTTCAGGATTCTTTGATGAATAAAATGTCCAAAAGAACAGCATTTGTTTAAAACTAGAAATCTTTTTTAACAACATACACTACTGTTCAAAGCTTGGGGTCAGTAAATGTTTTCTTTCTTTTTTTCTTTGAAAGAAATTAATACTTTTATTCAGCAAGGATATGTTAAATTGATAAAAAAAGTAATGGTAAAGACTTATATTGTAAGAAATGATTTCTATTTTGAATAAATGCTGTTCTTTTAAACTTTTTGTTCATCAAAGAATCCAGAAAAAAGTAACACAGGTTCCAATACATCTCTGCCTTGGAATTATAAAGTTTTATAAAGAATTATAAAGTATGTATATATATTTTGTATAAAATACATATTTTGTATTTTGTTTTTTATCAATAAATCAGCATATTAGAATGATTGAATTAGAATTGACTGTGTGATCCTGAAGACTTGAGTATTGGCTGATGAAAATTCAGTTTTGCATCACAGAAATAAATTACACTTTAAAGTATATTAAAATAGAAAAATGTTACTTTAAATTGCAATATTATTTCATAATATCACTTTATTTCTGTATGTTTAATCAAATTAACGATTATATATTCTAGTGATTTTATATTCTAGTGATATCACAACTCCGACCGTTTCACCGCTTGTATAACTCCGTTTGCGGTATTTCTCACACGGTGGATGGCCAAATCCACTATAATTTTATAAATAATAGTGTTTTTGTGTCACAGAATGTAGTTTTAAGAGCTTTTTAGGCAAGAATGTACTTGTTTTAACATTTGCCAGTCATCTCGTGTTGGGGTTGTTGGCACGATTGCACAACATAACCTCAGTCATGAATTACAATAACAAAATGTAGGAACCGTTTTCTGACATTGAATGTTTTGCCCAATATCCTGAAGCTGTCATTTGCATCTAGCTGGATTATTTCACTAGAAATATCCAAAAAGGAATGAAAACTGTGCCAACCAACTCTGGTCTCCCCCACAAACCTTGTACTGCCCCATTTTTTGTTTGATTTCATTTTCAGAGTTTTCATTCACGTTCAAGATTATGTATCTTGAGGAGAAGTATATGAGCAACAGTTTAGGAAATAAGAGCCACAGGCGGTTCGGCCCAGCTAAATGCTCAGTTCATAAAAGATGAAAAAGACAAGTTTCTCAGTTACATGAGCAAAACATTTCACAAATTTTGTAAGCTCGACTGAAAGGGCACACAAGAAAGAATGGTTCCCAAATTTCCCTGGCTACCTCATTAAGTCCTCCTCTGCCTCGCTTTCCAGGCAATTTCACCATCGCCTCCACTCAACGCACCACCAAAAGGGGACGAGCCCTCCCTTTGAAGGGACCAGAAAGAGTTTCAAACACAAGCTGGTTTTATTCAAGTGAATCGCTTTTAGAGGAAAATAACGGCGAATGAATCTCGTCCAACTTTAATTTTGGCCCAAAACGGGCAGTTGGTCTCCTAACGTCGTGTACTTTTTGCTTACAGCTCTGTTAGATGGCCGGACATTACCAGTTGGTGCTAATCACGATTCCTGTTGTAGCACTGTTAATCAAGTGTTTTATCTGCATTCAAAGTCAATTGCATCCAATTAGATTCAGTTCCAGCCAGGCCCTGAACGCGAGCCATATTCACACATCACGGCTGAATTCATGACTCATCTGTGGAATTGAGATTGGGTTTCCCCCCTTTCCATCTACCAAGAAAGGGCAAATACAATTCACTGCACAGCGCTGGCAGAAGCACCACCCTCTCTAGGCAACGCTTCACTATGCTAATGAGACTAAGCCAGGGATGCTAGTGTTGACGCTGCAGGATATGTTAGCAAACACTTAAACCTTCAAGTTAAAACACCACACTCAATCAAAAAGCCCATTTTAAATGTCAGTTGGGAAACAGAAGAGAGAAACAACAAAGTATTTCGAATTTCCTTTAACAGCGTAACATGCTCGGCCCAATCTCACAGGAGTTTCCGTAAGGTCAAAACTTCAATGAATAATAGTTCAGCTCTTATATTGTTTGAAGGGAGATGAATACTACACACGCAGTACGGCCCTAAAGACATAATCATACATGTGCATGTATGAACGGTCAATGTCATATAAAGAATGAGTGAAAAGACGTAAATAACATGACCTGTAAAAACTGAGCTAGTCAACTTGTGTATTGTTTTCGAAAGATTTGATAATTTCGTTTATTTTAGTTTCATCAAAGGGCTATGATGACTACAAATGAATCAAATGACATCACATGCTCATTAAATAATCAGATTAATTGCAATTAATCACAATATATCAATATCCCTAAGAAAAGCTCCTAAAATAAAGATAATTTAACATTCAACAAAAAGACAATAGGCCTGTATTGTTTGTTTTCATCAATAAACATGGAAATCAACAGCCTAGAGTCAACAGCAATTATATATATATATATATACATATATATATATTTTTTTTTTTTTGAGTTTGTTTTAAAACAAATGCTTCATGACTGACACTATGTCCGATGAAATATTCAGATTAATATTTAATATATTAATATTTTGACTTTGAAAACATGTCTCAAACTTCTTAAAACATTTACACAAATTATTAAAAAATAATAATAATAAAAAAGATATAAAACTGTTATTTTGGATGCAATTAATCATTTGACAGCACTAATATATATATATATATATATATATATATATATATATGTAAACTTGTTTTTTTCTTTTATTTTTTTAAGTAATTCGCAACAATGTTTTCAAAAAGTCCAGACATGTTTTTAAAGTAAAAATATTAATATATTAAATATTAATCACAATATTTTATTTAACATGGTACCCAAAAAATGTCACTCATGCAGCATCAACAAACTCCAAATAATAATAATAATAATAATAATATATATATATATATATATATAATAATTAAATCACACAAAAAAAAATTAAATACACAGCCCTATTATACTTTATACTTAATATGAAGTATATAATAAGTAATTGTAATATAAGTAATTCTCTGTTTACCAGTCTTTCATCAAAGCCTATGCAAAATGTAGGCAATTAATTATCAGTACACTTGGGGAAAATAAATAAATAAATAAATAGACACTCCTTACATATTATTTCACTTTGAATCCTCCACTTTACCATCCCTAAATATCTTTAAAAAAAGAAAAAAAAAAGGTTCTATGCCATCCCTGCTAGCATAGGTTAAAGTAGTAATGTTCGCCAGTGCGACCACTGCACCGAACACACCACCACAAAACATCTACATCTACTGACAACCAGATGCTATTTTAATTGGTCCATTAAAAACTAGTCAGTCGTGCAAGATTTGAACTTGCGACCCGTCGCACAAAACATTCCGCTGAGCCACAACATCTCATATTCAGGTAAGGGGCTGAGCCCCCTAAGGCTGAAATCCTAGAATTGCCCGCGGGCATAAGCCATCAGAAGCGAGCGAGGGACCAAGTTTTAGTCTCGCGGAAGGTTCAGTCAAGTACCCAGCAGGTGATCTGCACCCACAGCGGGACTCTGAGCAAAATGTGAAATTTCAGACAGAATTACAGCTGCCTCCAACACTGTGTACAGAGCAATTCAGCACAGCTCATCTGGGAGAGGAGCAATTATCCTACGGGGAAGGGCTGAATCTTTTTCCCAGCCTCCATTCACACCATGCCCTGAGGAATTCCCGTAGCCTGCCTTCTCACCAACACCAGAGCCGCCGGATCTCACTGGAAAGCAACGGGAGCTTTTGTTGTGGTGGATTCAGATTTGATGCACGCATCTCTTTTTAAGACGTGGTGTCAAATGATTTACTGGAGTCAGCTCAAAAGGGAAAATGAGTGCTCGCGAGTCTCTGGAGTATAACCGGCTCCTGTTTAGACTCCAGCAAACTTCACAAATATGATAAAGCCCACTCTTTAAATGGTACGGCACCGTATCTCAGTGCGCTCTTAAAATAGAATACATGCTGTTGGCAAAAACAGCCATATGGAGAAGGAAAGAGAAAGGAGGAGAGGGACAAGAAAGAAGGAGAGGTGAATGGGAGAGGACAGGTAATGTTTATCGCTCACAGGTTACTCTTTCATAGCTATGGAGATTTCTCATTTAGATTTCACTGAAGATTCAACTAAAGAAGGACACAAATTTGACAAATTCAAATGAATGCTGGCTACATAGCAGGTTTACAGTAGGATGCATCCTAGAAATCTTGGTAAATCTCAGAAGAGTTAAGATCTCTTCAGAAACTCTTCTTTTTCCTAGGAGAAAAAGAAGACCTAAGTAACACATTAATTTGATCTTGTTGCTGTCTAGGAGAAAAAAAAAAGACTCGCGTCCTGTGGAAGGAAACGGTGCTGTTGCATAGCTCAGGAGATTTCAAGTTCTCAGTTATGTTTCACCGATCAAGTTTGTCACAAATGTTTCTCCTGAAATCTTGAAGGACTACTACAGACACAATGAGAATTGTTGACACAAAAAGAGTAGAGGTTAAAATGAGATCTGACTTTTGTTGGCAAACTTTGTATCTTGGCAAATCTGAGCTGTGTTTAGCCTGAAACACATTTTTCTTGAGATTTTTTGGAGGTCTCAGTTATGTTTCACAAAAGTGTTTCTCCCAAAAGCCTAAGAAATACACAAGTGAGAAAGAAAAATGTTTAAGGTCACTGTTTTCTGAAACTAGTGGAGACATAAAGTGTTATGATATTTCACTCTCAATTGCAAAATCCCAGATGCAGGAGATCCATTTGCTCTCCATTTAATCTCATTACTGTCTAAGTGAAACAATTAAGATCTCAGCTGTGATTTTTCTTTCCTGTGGGAGGAGAGAAGGAAAGGTGAAGAGAAAAACTAAGAGATGAAGAGAGGACATGATAATGTAGTCATGCTGAGATGTGTTCCAGCAAAGCCAGCATAAGTCAAACTCCACCGAGCGACTCGGCAGCGAGTTCAATTACAAGTTGGTGTTGAAGGTCAGATATTGTAGTTCAAGTGATACAATGTGCAAAGATGGATGGGCCTGCTGATAATATTTAACTAAGTAATCTCCCAGTACAGCGCGAGCTTGTTTAAAGAGCTCATATCCTTGGAAACCCTTGGCTTAGCGAGGCCTCTTATTATAGACCATCGGCGCGGGTGTCCCTCAAACATTAACTCCCGTTACTTATGCAGTCGGTGGAGTCTCCCACCAAAATGAAAGGATGTAGTCTTGCGGTGATGAAACGAGCGAGTAAAGACGAGGAAGGGGGTGGCCGCTGCTGTAAGAGTTGTAGAAAACCCTTTGTTGTATAAGTGCCTCATTTAAAAGTTTCCCCTATTTTAAAGTGAAAAAGACCTTCCCTTCATACTAAGAAAAAAAAAAGAGTACGAAATGAAGTGCAAGGCGTGACAGACACACGGCTGAGCTGCTTTACAAGTTACTCGCAGCTACGCTTGATGAAAAAACACGGCCCGTGAAATGACACAAAAGGTATGCCGCCGTCGAAACCCTCTTTCAAGCAGCGAATAGAGAGAGAAAGAGAGCTGCCGTAGAGTGATCAGTGCCTCGCTGTGAATAGTCTACTGTCATCAGCCTGCCTGCGCTTAGGAAGAAGATCTGTCAGCTCTTATCAACGCACAATCACAAAGAGACGTTAAAATACGGCATCTCAACTACTTTAGCTTTTTACACCACTCTGTGTTTCTCTACACAATCAAGCACATTTCCCACATCATACTTATAGGGCCTTTATAGTATTGTGAAGAAATTGAACTGAATGAGTCGGGGGTTTTATTCACGTGGCACACGCAAATTTCCCTGACTGCTTGATATAATGGAATATGAAGTATAACTCATTACTTATACTGTAAGGAATCATTTCTGGGCAGAGATTAAGGCTGGCATTGAAATAAGACAATCTGAATTTGAGGATATTTTGTAAAAGATTTTCTTGTTTAGCTCTTAGCAGACAATTTGGTTACATTTTGGCTAGCTAAAATGTTCAAAGTGGAAAACAATCAGTGCCAGTACTCCCCTTGCTGCAAAGTCCTTGTATATTTATGCAGAGATATCAAATATACAGCATACATTAAAATAACATTTAACAATTTAAAGAAATAACCCACTGCAAATTTACTTCATTTGCCAAACAATACCGTTATTTACATTTGATATCAATAATACTTTGAGTTTCTGTTAATTAAACCAGACTCTTTCTTTGTATTAACTTAAATTTTAGTTTCAATTAGCTTAAAATTTGAAGGCAACCAGGTTTACTTAATTTTATTCGTTAACAAAAACTATGATAAAAAATGTTGCTTGATGATAACTAGACGACAATAAGGTCGATAAATGAGAAAGACTATATCAAAATGCAATATTGTTGACGATAAAAGATGTGATTAAAATGTATTTTAAAGGGGTCATCGGATGCCCATTTTCCACAAGTTGATATGATTCTTGAGGGTCTTAATTAAAAGTCTATAATATATTTATAAAAAAATTCTCAATGGTAGTGTAAAACAACACCCTTTTTACCTTGCAAAAATGAGCTCTGCAAAAATCATCCTATTCTGATCGAGGCTGCTTTAAATATTAATGAGCTCTGCTCACCCCGCCCCTCTCTTCTCTCTGTGGAGTGACGAGCCTGTTTACTTTAGCTGCATTTAGCCGCTAAACTTGCTAACTAGCAAGTTATTAGGAAAGGCGATCACAAAGATTCATTAAAAAAAAACCTTATACTCACTTCTGCTGTAAGTGAAGCTGGATAACGAATGATTCGAGCAAACATAGACGGATATATGTAGATCGGGAGGCGCATTCCCTTCACAAACAAATGTAATCCACTGCATCTTCAGCGGCTCAGATGTCGGGAGTAAATGACGACCACTACGTTCATTATTACATCCAGCAACACAACACGTCAATCGCTCAATCTGAGATATTCTTGTCTAACTTATATCCCTGCTCCGGCATCGAAACAATGGAGGTCGGACTGTTACAGCTGATCTGAGGTAAGACGCTCATGTCAATCAACTATCGTGGGAGAGGCATTTGGAAATGGCTCGGTTTTAAAAAGGAAATATTATTTTTACAGATTAATTAAAAACCACTGCATGGATTTTTATCATTTTAGGGCAGATTTGTACATACACTGCCAAAACACATTAATGTTCAAACAACATATAAAAGTGAACTTAGCATTTTACTTAATTTTTGCAATTTGGCAACCATGTGCATGCGCTCGCCCCTCGTAACGGAAGTGCCGACGAATGATGATTTACCAGTTTTCTTAATGTAGACAGAGAGAGTGCATATGTAGGTCTTTGATATTAATCTATTAATTATGTAGCCTATATTAAATTTAGAACACTAGCCCCCAGTTTCACAGACAAGGCTTAAGCCTAGTCCTATACTAAAATGTAAGTCTGAGCTGTTTCACCTGAAAGAAACTTGCAACGACTGATCTTAAAATATATCAATCCCTTTGTTTTGTCTCAAGATTCACACCAGTAATGTTTTTTTAAGCATGTTTCTAAAAATTACTTAAATGTCCTAATTGAACTATGGCCTAATCCTGGTTTAGTCTAAGCCCTGTCTGTGAAACCGGGCCTAGATGAGGTAGAAAGAGTCCACATTCTATTGATTTGTGCTTATTTGTGAAAGTGCAATACCAGAAATACAAAAGTAATATCTCAAATGAGAACAATCACTGTGATTATAATTTTGAGCAAAAATATTTATTAGTTTAACCATTATATAGCGTGACGAAAATGTCACTGTTGACTAAAACTAGACTAAAATGCTCAGACATTTAGTCAACTAAAACTTGACTACACAAAAACAGAACAAGGTTGACTAAACAGGATAGTAACTAAAAAGTAGACACAGGATTAAGACTAAGACTAGATCAACAATTTTTTTTTACAGTGCATATGTACACTGTAAAAAAACAACTTAAAAAAACTTAGAAAAGTAAGTGTTCGTGCTGCCTTAAAATTAAGTTTACTCAACTCAAATATCCACGTTTTCATGTAGTACAACTTAACATTTCATGTTGCCTAAATTTTAAGGCAGCACAAACACTTACTTTTTTAACTTGAAACTTGTCTATAATTCAGCACATTAACATTAAAAATGTAATTATTATTATTTTTTTGACAGCTGTAATGTGTATATATACACAGTAGTTCCATATTTGCTTACAGTTTGTCAGTTCATGATATTGAATATTTTAAGAAACACTACATTAAGCATTTGGTGGATACTTTTATCCCGAGCGAATAACATATCAGTATACTGCACATTTTTATCAGTTCAAGATAATTTTAACTTTCATTTTTGATGCATGATCAATAATTACAAATGCAATTTTAGGCATATCTGTATGGGCAATATGCACCAAATTGAATGACTACATTGAAAATCTTGGCTTTTGAGACTAATCGTCTTTGTCTAGTGAGAGCAACAAGATCGAAGCGCTTTGAACAGAATAGTGCAGAATTGCATATTGGTGACTCCCGGCCCACTTTGAGCAAAGTTTCCTGTTTAGTTCTCACCAACCAATTTGTTTTTATTAGTTTGACTTTAGACTCATGACACATCTCTTTAAAGTATAGCAACAGCACAAGTAACTGCGCCTAACAACTTGTCATACCGCACAGCATGCAACATACGAGACATATTGTGAACCCACTTGAATGCAATGAAGTCCAACCACCCTTCCTGAAGACATAAAACACATCAATCTCTCCACCGCTCAGCTGACTAATTTTCGTCCCACCACAAACTTCTAGTACAGAACAGACTTTCGTCCCTGAAGCAACAACAAAAACTTTTCAGAAGATCACAACATCAAAAGCCCACACACTCTCTGACTAAGAAACGCCCAGGTATATTCTATCAAAGGGAATTGTTGCCAAAATCCTCTTCAGTTAAGAGACGGAGAGGACTGTTTCACATCAAAGGCTGCTGTGGAGTTATGTTTCTGCACTCTTTAATTCTGCAGGGCAAGACGCAAGTTTATTTGTACTTACAGTTTCAGAAAAAAAAAGTTTTGATGCAATTGACATTGGATATCATTACAAATTTTGCTCATCCACTGGATTCACCATAGAGAGGGAATTAGTTGTAACAATACAGTTAACTTGTTACAACAGTAAACAGCTGCCAATAGTTCTCACAGTGGTAGCCGTAGCATAGATGACGCAATTGCATGGCAGTTCAGACCCAAAAAACAAACTTGACTGTCGACCACGCAGGTCTAGGTCTAGACTTAAAACTTTCTTATTAAAGAGACATGGCAGAATCTCACAGCTCTGATTTATTGAAGAAATAGTTCACCTAAAAATTTTAATTTGCTCACCCTCAGGCCATCCAAGATGGAGATAAGATTGTTTCTTCATCGGAACAGATTTGGAGAAATTTAGCATTACATCACTTACTCACCAAAAAGGATCCTTTGGAGTGAATGGGTGCCGTCAGAATGAGAGTTCAAACAGCTGATTAAAACTTATAATTCACTTGACACGAGTTCATCAATTAACCCTTAAATGCTTGAATGTTTCGCCAATCATTATTACATATTCTGCTCTTTAGCAACCCGGACCTTTCTATCCAGCACGGATGGATCTCTAACTTCTGCAATAGCAAAAAACTCTTGATATTTTAAGAACAGTTACAGAAGAATAAAATAAAGCAAATTTTGTTTTTTTAAAGCATATTTTCGTCATTTTTTTTTTACCATCGCCATCATCCTCAGAGCACACTTCCACAGTACATTCAGCATCTGGCTCAT
Organism: Labeo catla; assembly: GCA_012976165.1. Taxonomy (NCBI): domain Eukaryota; kingdom Metazoa; phylum Chordata; class Actinopteri; order Cypriniformes; family Cyprinidae; genus Labeo; species Labeo catla. The sequence continues at coordinate 665,960 of VONZ01000286.1, read as the reverse complement.
ATTCACAATCTCAAACATATTCTCATAACTATCGTTTTCAACGACTTCAAAGTCAATATTTTGATCACTGGCAGTTTATTTGCCACATCCACCATCAAATAACAGTGACATTTTTATTTTATTGCATACAGTAATTGGAACCAATTCGATTTTTGCTGATAATGTTCTTTTTTTTATGTCTACGATAATTCTGAGTGAAACATCACGTCATTATTGTCCATCAAACAGTGCCACCTGGAGGAATGAAGGTGAATTGCACATACTGAGTCATCAGATACATCACCAAAAATATACTTACACTATTATACACCTCGGGTCTCTAACGACCATATACACTTTTTACAAAAAATTATTTAGAAAACAGATACTCATTTATATTTTGTTATTTTTTTCTTGTTATATTGTTTATAATAAATAGATTGAGGAATACTTGACTAGTTGATGTCAAACTTAAACAAATGAAGGAGAGACTGTACTGAATGACCCGAGGTATGCATTTAAGGGTTAAGAAACAAGTCCATTATTAAGCCATTTTAACTTTAAACTGATTAATCTATAAAAACAGAAAGTACATAATAACAAGTCTAGACTCTAAAGTCCACAATATTCATCAACAGTCATCAAAATTCACTGACATATTTGTTTAGAACTTTTATGAATTGTTTTGACTTGTAAACAGTGCTTGATCTGTGAATATTTCTCCTGATTAAGACAAGACAACTTTTCACTGGAGAAAGCAATATTATGGATAGAGGTCTCATATTTTGGCCAGAAGCCAAAATATGTTTTGAAGTTAAAAATCTATTGAAATGGATTTTGTACAAATACACAGAACAATAATTGATGGACTGGAGTCTGTGTGGATTTCTTTTTAATTATTGCGATGCTTTTATCAGCTGTTTGAACTCTTATTCTGTCAGCACCCATTCACTGCAATGGATCCACTGGTGAGGAAGTGTAATTTATCCAAAGCTGTTCTGATGAAGAAACAAACTCATCTACATCTTGAATGGCCTTGGGGTAAGTAAATTTTCATTCAATTTTCATTTTTGAGTGAACTATTCCTTTAAGATCGACTTAAAACAACTATATTAGCTGCTAAATCAGTTGAGTGAATATTTGCAACAGAAATCGTGAGTGCATTTTGGCCACGTGCTCCAGCCTGTGATCTGTGCCGGTGTTACCGAGTGTCCTTGCTGTACAGAGCCATTCAGAGAAATAAGAGACAGTCACTCTCCTTTTATGGTGGCTATTTTATAATAAAGTCATATGGTTGGACATTGTGATCCTTTCAAATTGGCCCATCTGGAGTGTCTCAGTGCCAGCCAGAGGTCATACTATTACATTTAGCCACTGGTTTTACTACATCTGATATTGCACTTCATCTGTCTGTGAGGGGTGAAAGATGTGATTCTTTCCTGAGAAATCTTTTCATTATCATGACATTTTTCCCCTCGGTTTAAATAAATGCATGAATATCACGGCAGAGCTTCGGTTTTTAATGGGAGCTTCACTTTCTACTCCTTTTAGAGCAGAAAATACCTTTCTACAGAGCAGTATGTACCTTGGATAGACTTGCATGTGCTTTGCACATGTTGAAATTACATTATTCATATATACATTATTCCCTTCATAGGACATATCACACACTACAAGCATCAAAACAAAACAAAAATACATTACTTTGATATATTGTCATGTATATACATTACTGCTCAAAAGTTTGGGGTCAGTACATTTCTTGAGCAGCAAATCAGCATATTAGAATGATTTCTGAAAGGTTATGTGACACTGAAGACTGGAGTAATAGTAATGTTAATATTTGAATAACATTTTGCAATATTCCTGTATTTTTGTACAGCCTTGCTGAGCATAGGAGACTTCTACACAAAACATGAAAAATCTTACTGATCCCAAATGCTTGAAGGCTAGTGTAAATATGAATGCAAAATGTTTTAAAAGTGTATTTAGAGTAAATAAATTGTGTTTTTGGCACGCACACACAAAATTGGTTTAGGTGAAGAATCATCACCTGAAAGCTTTTAAAGCCATAGCAAAACACATCAGTGATCATTTGAAATAATTTCAGATGTTGCACCACTTGTTTACATTTCATTATTTTTGCCCTCATATAACTAAACACTACAACCTTTGTCTAGAAAACGTCTTTTAAAAAATAGTTACGGAATGTCCCGATGACTTTTATAACGGCCTCTGAGATGAAAAAGCGGAATTCCCTTTTCATGAGCCATATTATGCACAAGCCTTGATCTTGAATTTGGTTTACCACACCTTGGCCTCACGCAAACACTGAAGCAGAGCGCCTACGAACCCATAAGTAGTTACATATTTAAAGCGACCTCTGTTTCAAGGTTACAGCTTGGAAGGTGGAAAAAAAGGGAAAAGAAAAAGCAATTTCACATTTAATATTTGGTCTGTTGTGCTTATGAGTCTGAAAATGTGTGTGTGTGATGTCTATAGAAACATGCAACACCCCCTTTCGGAGACAGGAGCCCTCAGGGTCCTCAGACTGAGCGCACACATTGAGTTAAAAGACTTGAAGGTGGGGGGATTTCAAAGCCTCCCCTGCAGACATGCTCCAGCTTTGTGCATTTTAATGGTGAGATATTCAAATCTCCTAGTCTGCCATCCCTCACCCTCATTTCTCCAGCAGTCCATGCAGGGCGCTTCTGTCTGCAGCTAATGGGATGCCGTGTACGCAAGGAGAGGGCTTATTTGGGGAGGTCTCTGCCTCCTTGAGGTTAAAGGACCTTGAAATTTGCTTTCTTTTCATTCTTTTTTTCTTAACTGAATGAACTTGGATAATTAAATGGAATAAAATACATTAAAATAACGTAATAATGGTAAGAGGAAAATTGGAGAGGTTCACTAGTCATTCCCCACAGCTGTGCAGGCTATTAACAGCAGTATCAAGGCGTTCTTGCGTGAAACCTTGAAGCTGCTTGCAATAAGAGTTAACAACACTCCCACTGTAAGTCCCCTGCAATGTCTTTGGTAAACAAGGAAATTAAAAATATGCACATAAACCCCAGCATTATTAGATGATATTTTCTCACTGCCACTTGCTATATGAGCACAACCACAGCAGACTCTGTGATTTGTTCCCCTAATATTGGAATTCACAGAAGTGTTAACTAAGTAAAAGTGCACTTGGGTGTTCATTTGTTCGGGGTGTCCAGGCGATCTGAGGCCTTGAAGGCTTTATGGCTGTTTGTTAAAAACACCCATGCAATCAAAATTAAAGTTTAGCTGATTTCATTCTGCATCTATTAGCTTTAGCAATGAAAACTCTATTGTCATTTACTTACTGTCATATCACATATCACACAAGTGTTTTTTCCTTAAAAAAAAAGTTATTTTGTACATGCACTGTGAAAATGCTACAGTAAAAACCTGTTAAATGGTTAACGGTAAATTTCCCTACTATATACGGTGAAAAGCAGTATTGGACATTACATGTAATTTTACGGTAGTATACCGTTTTTACCTGCTCTGTCTTGTCTGTCGGGGTGTTGTCAGTTTCCTCTTTGCTCCACAATGTATTTTTAGTGTGAGAGCGGCACTGTTTATCGGACATAGCAACAGTAATTAAGAAGGGGCAGGTTTTTGCAAAGGGTCAGTTCTGGAATGAGAATGTTATTTGCTATTTTTAAAAAAGAACAATCACTCTGATTTGAATACTGTATTGAACTGAATATACTTTATTATGCATTTTTGGGGAAATTTGTGTTTAAATCGAAGTTCAATCAGAAATGCCTATTAATGGGGACAAACCCAAATTTGTGGGCCTCCTTCACAAGTGCTAAATGACAAATGAAGGGCCCCGGACCCTCCCTCTGGTATAATTAAGGGCCATTTGAAATGGGCTGGAGTATACATTGACCTTCTACTAAAGGGAGGAAAAAAAACAGGAGGTATAATCTAATAGTTGCAAATTGTTGATGCATATATTAAACATAATAGCATTGGCCCTTCGCCCTGCACTGTTTTCCATGTGGAAATGCCCTGACTGGGCTCCAGAGTGGATGGACAGAGTTCACATGGCATCTGTTTGATCAAAGTTTCCTCACCAAAGATCTGGCATCGGGTCGGGCCGCTGCAGACCACGGCTTCGAAAGCAAACCGCGCCATTGGGTTTCAGCGACACGTTCCAAGCTGAAGGACATCGCTGCGAATTCTTTTGCATTACCATGATAATAAAGAGAAAGGCTTCCACTCGCTAGCATTAAGGCAAGCGACAAATATATCATCGTTCTCCAGAGCGGGCGTGATGGCCTGGCCCTAAATTGACCCTCACTTCTCCCATATCAGAACATGCATAAATACCTGGGGCAGCAGAAACGAGGAAAGCTATTAATCAACAGACACGGGGGCTCAGATCTGGAACGGCTTTAAATCCAATAGGAGATTCCTCTCAGATGTTTAAAGCCCAACGGTTTAATATCCCCGCCATCCCCAAGTGGGTAATTGTTTCGCCGGCGCAGACAGAGAAACTGTCGATCAAGTCTCGCTTGACCTTGTTTCTGTGTCTGTACTGACCTCCGGAAATGTAAAGCAAAGATCATATCACATAAAAAGCAATACTCCCACAAACGGGCCCCAAGCTGCAAATTGATTCTGCTGCCATGGAATTCACTCCCATCTCAGGGAAGCAGAGGAAGGGGGGCATTAGGAAGGGGTCTCTTCCGCCGCATTCATCCTTTTGTTGCAGATATCTGTCCTGCGCGTCAGCTCGCAGATTTTTATCGTTATGAAAAGGCACTCTGCATATGCTGGCAGAGCTCGTGCCGGTGACAGATAGCAGAGGGACAAATAAGCCGGTGACTTAACACATTCCCTCTGTCGCGGCGGCGATAGCGGGTTCAATTGTCTGCGGTAATGGGCCAAAGGGAGCGAGAGTCACCGTTGCGACACTGCCCGAAGTGGGGCCGCGGAGATCGTCTCGGGAGACCGCCACCGCCCCCACTTTATCCCGGCAGACGAGATGGTTATCCCCGCGCACTGTCCGAAAGCCACCATCGTCTATTAAATCCCCTAAATTGAATTTAAAAGAGTCTCAGATTACGTTAGAAAGTCTGCAGATGTCCTTGCAATGGACCGGGGACCAGTGACCCATCGCCTAATTAAAATTCAAGCTGAAAAAGAGTGTACTTTGATCAAATCAAACTTTAATTAGCTCAGATAACCCCAAGCTACCTCCAAAACATTACCAACTGGAGGAATCGAGGACATTCTTCTGGAAAATTCATCATCCATGGGAGTATGCACAAAGGAGACGATTTCGGCACAATTAGCATCATTTTTTTGTGGAACAAGCATCAATAAGCGCCATTTTACACACGAATCAGCATAAGGTGACTAACCTTTGGTACATTATCATTGTCCTCCCCTTTTGCACAGACAGGTGTCAAAGGTCCTGCTAGCCAGAGGTACCTGCAAAATCAAATTCCCCCAACCTTTTGGATCACTCGAGTCGGTGCTAAATAATTGATGTGGCCATTGAGACCGGTGGCGGTGGCAGTGATTTGATTTCGGAGCCAGTCTGAATGGGTTCAAGATCCTTACAGACACCCCGCGGAGGGCCAGTGAGAAATGTCAATCGCACCTCATCTACGGACGGGGGCTTCTCTGCTACACAGAGAGAGCGGCAATCTCCAGGCAATCTGCAGCAAGTTCACCATCCACATTTAATGAGACGCGCACACACACACACACACACACACACACACAGCCGGAGTGGTAGAACAAAGAGGCGCTCGGTTGTAGCTCTGACAAGTGTCAACTTCACTGCAACTGTGGCATGTAAGAGGATTTCCTTGATAATATGAAGGAAAACAGAGTAAATGACAAAACTTGGATATTATCGTCTAATTGACTGCCATGTTTGCGTTCCGTATTTGCATGATTGTGAAGCCAAAGCCTGTGCAAATTGTTACGGTGGTTCATGATTTGATTTTGTAGCCATAACAACATAGAAATCCAGACTAGCCAAAACAACAACTGCAGCTTTTGTCAGTTCATTACTACAAGTGTGTGCCCTAAGTGCTGAAGGAATTTAAAAAGTTTCATGTAAGAACTAAATTAACTGTGTATTTATCCCAACGAGCAAAGAGCAAAAAACACATCCAGGTTAAATGTTTTTCATCTGCTGTAGTGCCAAAGGCCCAGTCTATTTTTTCTTCCATCACATATGTTGAGAGTGTCACGCAAATTTATAAATCTAATGAAATGGAACAGACATGTTGTCTTGCAGATTTATTTCATGTTACTTTATGAAACTTCCATATGTTCTGCTGCGCATCTGACAAACTGGAATTGTCACGCTCGCGCGGTTCATTTTTCGGCCGACGTGATGAGTAACGCCACCCTTGTAATTCTTTTCAGGTATTCAGTCAAATTCCGCACCGGCAGACGAGCCGTTCGCAAACACCTGGGATTTGGGCGCTCTGACTGGCGGAGGCTAACTTAATCATCTATAATTGGTGGAGTGGTTCTCATTTATAGTGACTGACAGCATCGATCTGTCTCAAAGGTAAGCCATCAGGCCTAATAAATAAAGGAAAAGAAACAAGTAGTCACATTCCAAATGAGCAGAAAAACGGCAACACGACACAATGTAAAAACGAGACCCGCATCATATCTTATTGAGGAGCGAGTCTAATCCCCAGAAAGAGAGAGGCTAGATATCGATGTGCATGATATTAAATTTAAAAATCTTGGGACCTTAAATAATTTAAGCGTGAAAGATCACAGAGTATTTGATCTAGTCTCTGTATCAAAACTACATTACACAGGGCAAAAACTGTGACAGAGCCTCAAAAAGAGAACTTTACACTGTCTCGCAGCAGAAATGTCACAACATGAGGGTTTGCGAGACGCTGGAGGGGTGGTACTGGTGCATGCATTCGCTCTCTAAAGATTTCAGCGAGGCATGTGCTCGCACATATGGCGGAATACACATGGATATTATGTGTAGCAGTGAGAGAAAATCAAGCATTTGTTATTATCACATTGTGCAGGAAAATCTGCATCTACTGTCAAAGCTGCGGACTGCGTTATGGTTGTGCTGTATACAAAAAATACATTTCATCAGTAGCCCGAGGCTGTTTATTTGTTGCCTGAGGTGTCGATACAAAGGAAACAGAGCTCACTTCAAAGCTAAGCTAAAAAAAATAATGCATACACGCTGAGCTATATTATTCATGTGGGTGACTTGAGTGCGAATTCGCCTTGCAACATTTTTCTTGTCCTCTTTAAAGCATACTGTAAATAAACAGTCGGCCAATGGCACGTACTGTATTGTCAAGAAAAAAAAAAAAACCCTACTAGGAGATATCAAAGGCGTCAAAGTGCTGCAACGCAACCGACTGTACATCTGATTCATTTGACAATGAAAAAAAATTCAACCTCTGAGCCAAAAGCAGATATTCGATTTGAAACAACCCGTGATACTCAGCTAGGCTTCAGTGTGCTGTTTCCACACGAAAAGCTTGGATGCATTTTGTCTGATTCCACAGTGCTCAGAAAAGCTCTAGGCAAAATACATGACCAGAGTAGGTTACTAGTTTGTTTCACGATTAAACCTCTGCGATGCTATCGCCGAGCCTTGGGGATCTTTTAGCCAAGAATCGCCTCCGGAAACAATGTTTTGTCTGTACAGATTAACCAGCCGAACCCCTCTCGTCCAAATTCACCTTGAAAGCCCTGCGACTCTTGAGGAGAGTTCGAGGAGATTTTCACCTTTCCAGTCCTCTTGCTCGCTCTGTGTCATCGGGCCTGAGCTTTGGGCCAGAGTGTGTTCCTTCCCCTTCAATACACCACATCTCAATGGCCATCCAAGTCATGCGCGAGAGCCCGGCTCTGAGCAATGACTAACAAATTTGTTGAGGAGTAAGTAATGTTAGGTTTGCTGACATTGGCAAGCCTTGCCACACGCTCAGACTGCAGAGAATAGCAAAAGATAAATTATAAGCCTCACACATATATCTTTGCTTTTCTTTTATATTGTATGCATGGAATCAATAGCACCATTTGAAGGTTTTTTTATGATACAAGACACATTCCTTTTTTTTAAGGAATAATAGCAGTCTGCTTGAGGTTAGATAGTCTTATCCTTACTCAGCACTTCCAGTCAAACTTTCTTTTGTTGGTTCTGTGATGTTAGGCATTGTATCTTCTCCAGCAGCTCAATTTATGTTTAGCATTGTAGTTAAGTTAACACTTTACAAAGAAGTTAGCACTATTATGCTGGATTCCTGTTCATTTTTACATATGCACGTTTAACATTCGTATAAATTGCTATTAGCTTATGCTATGGTGTTGACAGAGATAAATGAGTCTATGATTGTATAATATTGCAAAGACAACTATATAAAAAACCTGCGTAAAGGATCTCCCCTCATTTCTTCATGCATATTTACATTAATCAGACACAGTGTTTTCTTTGCTTTCAGCTTGTGTTAGTGAATTAAGACCGTCTGCTATTAATTCACCACCCTGTCTGTTTATCACCTGCAGGCCTTGTCTAAAAAGTGCTGTCCTAAATTGCCAGTTAGCAGATAAAGGTATTTTGTCATGGGGCAGGATTTGTAATTTCAAGGTATACTAAATTATCAAAAATATTAAGGTATGTGAAAATTTCGAAAAGAAAAAAAAATAATAATTTGCATGTGTATAAATGTGAACGCCTCAAGCATTGCTCTGTAATAGAATCTTGGACTTTTCCTACATAAATTGAAGGATATAATTCAAATGAGCTGAAGCATTTTAAGGTCAAAGCAATATTAAATTCATGCAGCTCTGACATGAATTGTCTGAGAAGAAAAAAGAAACCATAAAGCACTTTCTACCTGCATGTACTCAAATGCAAAGCAATACTACAGTGTGTTTACACTCACACAGACCAAAGTGAATGTATGTGTCAACTTCCATTAAATTAGACTGAGATTTAGCCTCTTTAAGCACCTTTTCATCCACGTTCAGCATTTCCACATACACAAAGCACAACTTTTACAGCCGTAGTCCAAAGATGTGTCAATCTCACAGAGCTCAACTCTCAAAACTCTGACAATCACACATGAATTCTGCTCTCCTTCTCTTTCTATCTCCATTTTTTCCCCTTTCTTTCCTCTCATGCATCACACATTTCAACTGTCCCCCTCCAAAACAGATAAGCGCAGAACGCGGAAAAAGCAAAGCGCGACCACGGAAATTCTCTACACGGTGCCGATCAGTAAAATTAGCATGACAATACTCACTGTGGGGAGAAGGGGGCAGTCGGAGCGTGGCAAGTCACTCTGTCCGATGAACCTGCACGGGTGGAAGAGCGGGAGAGAGAGAAAAAGAGAGAGAGAGAGAGAGAGAGAGAGAGAGAGAGAAAGAGAGAACAGTCAGCTGTGAAAGCACAGTTAAGAGAAAGGGAGGGGTGACGAAGAGCCGGCACATACAGAAAAAAAACACAAGAAAAGAAACTGAAACACAGAGGAGAACGAGGATGAAGCCGAACGGTAGGAGAGAAATGGGGAGGCAGCGGAGGGAGGGAACATGTGATGAGAATAAAGGACACGTGGGAAGATGCTGTACTTTTAAAAGTTCGACACACGAATGGGAGACTTTTCTTACTGTTATTCAGTCATGTGACACCACTGGGTGAACTAGATACCTAATTTAACCTTGCAGTTAGTGAATGATTGTTTACTGTAGCAACAGAACCAGGCAAATAATGAGCTTCATTGTGCTTTGCGTGGCAATACGACATGTTTTTGCAGTTTTAATGATTTTTGGGAATGCATTAATAAAATCAGTTACTCAGAAATTTAAATTTATTTGCCCTCATGCTGTTTGAAACCGCAAGCTCAAGTGGAGCTCAAGAAAATACTTTAATGAATCTCCACACAGATATTTTCCATAGATCAACATGGTGATCACAGGTTGTTAAATGCGCAAAAATGCGTCCATATGGCTTGTGTGCTATTTTAAGTTTTCTAAAGCCAGCTTCAGATAGGTTTATGTGATGAAAAACAGAATGTAAGTCATTATTAACTAACTCAGTTAGTTCAAATATGGCATCTATGAAGGTTGAACATCATATAGACCACTTCTATGGTGATTTTACAGCTTGAGAGTGTGACATTGAGGTGAATGTTGTTTAAAAATGTGTGTTTCGCTGGAAAAATAACAGCGTGTAGTGTAAGTTTGGAACAACATGAGGGTGAGTAAATAATAACCGATTTTTCATGTTTGGGTAAAATATTCCCTTTAGCGTTTTTTACAGGCTAGTGTGTTTGCCTTGAATATGTGAGTATGTGTTTAGACAGCTCTATTAGATCACTTTATCTCTGAACTGCCTTTGATTAAGAACTTATGATCAACATTGCAACACTGCGCTGTAAACCAACTCTATCTTTTGGTCTCGCAGTTGTTGTCCAATCTTTTATTCTCTCTTTCTTTCCATACTTCTCTTCTCAGGGGATTTTTTCTGCAGAGGCAGTGGCATCACAAAAAAGAATCTGATGAGCAATAATCAACTATACAAAAAAAATCAGAATTTTTATTTTAGTTTAGTTTATATTGTGTGTGTGTGTGTGGGCAAAATGCAGTAATTTATATAGGACTATAATAATAGGAATTAATTTGATTTGGATTTTGGATTTTGAATCAGGTTTAAGTTGGTCAAGCGAATTTGCCTCATAAACAAAAAAAACAAACAAACAAAAAAATGGTTTTGAAAGTGACTTCTTTGCGAGATGTGCTTTATACATTGCTACACTGTTGACAATGGACTTTTTTGCTTGTGAATTTCACATTTTTTGCAACTATGATACTAATGGATACATTTTCATAGGGAGGCAGTTTCTCTTACTGTATGTCTCCCTTGAAGAACAGTGAAATACTTAAGAAAAAGTCACATGAGAGAAGCCAGTGCCTCCTTGTCACTGTCACAGGCTGAATACGCTGACAAAATGAATCTGTCGCATTTGGAAGCAGTCCATAGATTAGCAAAAGGTGGAATAAACTGGTTAAATGACTAATTACAAAGTTAAAAACTCTCCCACTCACATCACTGCTTTCAGTCATAACCAGATCAAAATGAACTTACAATAATAACCTGTGAGTAATCAGATTTTAGCTGATCTCAGAAAAATGTTTACAGAGGATTTGATGACTAATAGTTTGAAAGGAAAGTGCAAATAATTAGTCCAGCAGTTAGTGGGAACATGCTTCTGTACAAGAAATATGAAGCAAAAAGCATACTAATATGTTAATAGAAACATTACTATATTTGTTGCATATTGCTAAATTCTGATCCATGTTTCTTAAACCATGAAATCTATGTAAAGATCAAATGGAACTGGAACATGAATTTACAATAGACTAAAAAACCCAAAAGCAGAGAGGGACTTTTAGGAGTCCACAATGCAACACTGTTCTATCTGCTTCTCAGATGTGTGTCTCTCTCTCTCTCTCCTTCTCTCCTCAAGTGACAAAAGCAAGACCCCATTCCTAATCTGACCCCAAAACAGCAACGAAATCCCCCCGGCCTTATCATCCTCTGCCTGGGCTCTGTTCTCGCTCTTCTTTCATATCCCCTGCCTCTCTTTCTTTCTTTCATTCTCTCTCTCTCTCTCCGTCACTCTCCATTGCATCCTCTCTCCCCAGTATAACCTCTTCCTCTGTCTCCTTCTCTCTGTAAACGGCTTTCAGCCGAGCAGAGATTACCTAGACCATGCTCTTCAGAGCAGCTTCAAAAAGGGTGCTCTGGGCTGCCAGCCTGGATAACACCACCCCCCCCCCCCCTTCTCTCCTCCTTCCGCCCGGGTGGAGAGGGGGGAAAGTCACAGAGAGAGTGGCTTGGAAAATGTTTGCAGAAGAAAAAAAAATTCAGTGGATGCTGAGGATGTCACACACTGGCTATGTTGACAGTGTCTGGGACTGACGAACATATTTACTAACAGGTGTGACTTCTGATTTGTCCTGTTCACACAACAGCTATAAAAGCAGCTTGAATACTGTCTATGGGAATGAGAATAAACGCACTTAATTAGTCAAATGTTTAAAATTATAAAATAAACTAAAAAGTTGTGAGTCCAAAATTTTACTGCATTTACTATCAGCATCCATGTTTTCGCATTGCATCCTCATGCAGGCAAGAGGGACTCCTAAGTGCTGCTATTTAAAGCATGTTGAACTTTGCCAGCTTGCCAGTCTCAGTTAGTTTTGATATGCGCATGCTGAGGTGATGATTTGCTATTAGAAACAATCCCAAAACACATTTATTCTCCTTTGACCCGCATTACAGTTTGACACCTCAGTGCATTAACATGATGCATGCTTGATTTATTTGCTGTGAGATGCATCATATGAGATTTACTGAGAAAGTGCAAACTGTGAAATTGCTGTAATAACCTATGCAATTGTGTGGAAAAACTGCTTGGTGGTATATTCCTGCCATTATGAAAGTTAACAGTTTAACTTAATTGTTAGTAAATATAATCAAATGAATTACATGGCATAACAATTACTATTAATAATAATACAACCTATTTACTATTTAAAATAACTGTTAAGTCAGTGTTTCCCCTACCATTATATTTGGGGGGCGGCCCGCCCCCCCAACGGCAGCCGCCGCCCCCCTTTAAGGTCATCTAAACTTTATTTTCTATATAGCGCCAGATCACAACAGACGTCATTTAAGTTTACCTTTCCTATAGAACAGGTCTATACCTTGTTCTTTTATTTAAAAAACGAAATATCCTTATGTTATTTATCTTATTTACACAACGGCATGTCATTTCTGTCTCTAACGTTACGTGGTCACGCGTCTACAATTTCTCCTCCGCTAAAACGCGGACGGGATCGCGGAGTCCATTCATAAAAACAGAATTTACTCTATAGCGCGGGATGCCGCAGAATTCGTCAATTTTTGGTTTAATAATTCAAAAGTAGGTCTCTCACTTAATTCGAATCGCGATATAGACTAGTGTCTGTGAATATTAAAACGCAACAAGACGGTTTAAATATGATTCCTCCATGTTCCGCTTGGCTCTGTATGAATGAATGGCGGAGACGCGGCTTTGTTTACTACACAAATAATGAAGCACACGTGACTCGCGGTTATTTTCGGCCTCTGCCTCTCATTATATGACGACATAAACGCATGAACTTAATCTCCAGAACTGCTGTGAGAGTCACTTCATGTAAATTTTACCGTTTCATTTGAGAAAATTAGCATCATACCGTAGTATATACACAAAAACTAACCGGCAAACTGTCAAAATAAAAGTACGGTTTAACATGTAACAGAAATGTTTTAGTCTTGTATTACTTTTGTACAGTATAATGTAGGTGTTTAAATATTCCTATTTCTGGCAAATTTAATTAAACCGTTAAATGCAGAAATTATAATAATAACAGAAATAACAGAAAAACTCTTGTTTGGCAACAAATAAAAAGGTTTAATTTAATTAATTTAATTTCATTAAAAATAAATATTTAATGCCTGTATTTGATTATCAGAAAATTAAAACACAAGAATTTCTGAAAAAAAAAGAAAAAGAAAAAGATTGTAGGGCCCTATTGTTCAAAATGTTGAAATTGAGATTTTTTTGCTTATTTTTTCACTGACATAAATGTTTTTGTTATTACACAGAGAGTAATGTACGGTACCGTTTGTAAACCACGCCTCCCCCCCCCCCAAACCTGGAATCCTAGGGGAATCACTGTAAGTGTAATTTATTCCTGTGATTTCAAAGCTGAATTTTTAGCATCATTACTCCATGATGCTTCTGATTTGCTGCTCAAAAACATTTATTATTATTATTATGTTGAAAACAGCTGATTATATTTTTTTCTTTGGTGAAAAGGCTTCTTTGATGAAAAGAAAGCATTTGTCTAAAATGCAAATCTTTTGTAACATTATAAATGTCTTTATCATCACTTTTAATTTAAAGCATCATTGCCAAATAAAAATATTAGTTTCTATCATTTCTCTCCCACCATATATATTGACTCCAGTCTTTTAAATTGTATAGTGTATAATGTTACAAAAGCTTTTTATTTCAGATAAATGCTGATCTTTGGATCTTTCTATTCAGAATCCTGAAAAAAAATGTACTCAACAGTTTTAAATATTGATAATAATAATAAAGAACGTTTCTTGAACAGCAAATCAGCATATTAGAATAATTTCTGAAAGATCAAAAACTTTTGACTGGTAGTGTATATATATTATGTAAGCGTACCAGTATTTAGATGATTTTATATATATATATATATATATATATATATATTTAGAATATCATTAATTGCATTAAATTAACACATTAAAAATTGTCATCCCTGTAATATAATGCTTCATTTGTTCACTACACTTTTTTGAGGCCAAAAGCACAGTTCAGAAAGTCTAATCCCTTTGTATTCTTTGATGTGCAATCTTTGATGTGCATCCCTCCCTGTGTAAACCCAATGCCTTTTTCTCTGTCACCATGTCCAGCCTGTCTCCATGTTATGTGAGACACACTCTCTGCCCTCTTGCTCCCCGAGAATGTCCAATTAGAGGAAGGTCGGTTCCGGTAGCCATGTGTGAGGCAGCCACTTATTCTGTTACCGTTGGCCGATCCGTCACGCTCCTCTCCAGCTTTCTTTATTTTATTCTTCCTCCCAAAGGGCAGTGGCTAACTCTATCACCGGGACAAATGACCCATCAGTGGCACCATTCATCAGCTGCCTTAGAATCACTCGCTCCGGCCGCAGTCCCACCCATCCACCCCCTGTGAAACGGAGCTGCCGCTCCCACCGGCTTCCCCGCCGAATCTTACGTCGCGTGTGTGTTTGCACACACGTGGGCGTGAAAGCGAAAAGGAGAGAATGGGCGTTCGGCTAAACTGCGTTATAAATCTCTCCCACAAGCAAAAGAAACGCATACACGCGCGCGCGCGCCATCCGAAATAGAACCACCTCCTTTAGCAAACATATATACATAAGCTTTTGTCAAAGCCCTTTGTCTGGTTTTATTTGCTTGTCAGTGTTGTTTTCTTGTATTATCCCTCAGCAGCTATTCTGACGCCCCCACGCCGTCCCAACACCTCCACCCGGGGCGAGAATCTTTACATAAGTGATGAGGAGGAGAGCAAATGAAATGACTGTAATTTGGTCAGGGGCACCGTGTACGTCCTGCCTAATAGAGGGGGCCGTCTTTCCCATCGCTCTGAGACGAGCTAGGTGGGTGCGTTCTTATTAATTAAGACAGTCTCATTATCGCCCGTCCAGGCGCTCGATGAGTGAGGGAAATCGGAATTAAAAAGTCAAGCAAACTGCAAAGGAAAAGACAGCTAAGACATGACAGATGGTCTTTCATCACGCGAGGCTTTATCGAGAAAAAATAAAATCGAAATAAATAAATAATGAGCTTACGGAGAGCAGAACTAGCACATTTTCTCCCTCCTCTCCTTAATTCTGGGCAATTAAAATATTTTTTTTCCTTCAATAGCACAAAAAGCATATGGGGACATTACTCATTTGGTGCTGTTTTGCCAGTATAGTTTCCATGGCAACCTTGGAGCAAGAAACATGACTCTCTACGCTAGATACAGAGTCACTGGCGTAGCCTGTGGTACTCGAGACGTGAACTTTGACTCTTTCCAGCCTCGATTTAGCAGTGAATCTTGTTACGGTACAAAATATCAAACCTGTCTTTCTCAGGAATCCTTCACCACACAAAATACAAAAAAACACACAATACCACCAAAATGTATTATTCTTCCTAATGTACAATTCTGCTTAACCGTCATGCATATTTAATTTTTAATATGAAGCATCTTTCGATATCTCAAACGTGCGATCGTGTTCTGTTTGCGCCAAAGGCTGATGCTAGGCTTCATACGTCAGGCAGAAAAATATAAAAGAGAATCACACTATAGATACATTCACATGAAGTTCAACATCTACTGTTGTCAAAGTGATGTATTGATACAGAGGGATATATTGAACCGCAGTGCTGTAGTTGAGAATCATTTTTTCCCATTTGAGGGAAAAGATCATGCGCTGCGAGCAAAGGAGAGGCAGCGAGAGAAGAATCAGCGGTATAAACATAAGGCGATGTTAAATTGACACACGCTGTTCAGCTCTTCTCTTTATCCACAGTAGAGAGCTAGAGGGCTTATGGCCATGAAGACACATTTTCTCAAAGGCCTGAAATATCAGTATATGTTTTGTATCAGTATGTTTGGATACACAATGGCTATTTACACTGACTAGAACTGTAAACATGGTAATGAAAGCAAGTCAAGAACAAGTCCAGGCCACATTTCAACCAAGGGCGCAGTTTTGGTTTAAACAATGGAGTTCCAGCTCATGCTCCCTCATAAGGTTTATTTGTTTGTTTGCTTATTTATTTGTGTAAAATGATTTTTTTGTGCTATCATCCACACATGCAATGTTGGTTGATAACATAACTTTAATAAAGTAATACCCTAGTTAACAATTACTTATTTACAGGGGATATGCAATGTATTTTTTATATTATTTAGGCACTTAGGCTATAGTTTGACAGAATGTTCTAATTCAACATGGGAAGTCAATTTAACATTTTCTTATATTGATTTCCTTCTCCAGTTCATCAGGCTCGTAATGATTTAATCGATCATCTGTTAGGATTTGTGAAGGCCAGGTTTTTCCATCACTCTCATTTTACACTCTTATAAAAATGTACCTTAGTTCTTAAAGGAGTATTCCAGAACAAAAATGTACAGATGTACTCACCCCCTTGTCATCCAAGATGTTTATGTCTTTATGTCTTCAGTCGTAAAGAAATTGTTTTTTGAGGAAAACATTTGAGGATTTCTCTCCATATAATGGTCTTCTATGGTGCCCCCAAGGTTGAACTTCCAAAATGCAGTTTAAATACAGCTTCAAAGGGCTCTAAAAGATCCCAGCAGAGTAAGAATGGTCTTATCTAGCAAAATGATGAGTTATTTTCTAAAAATGTTTACAATTCATATACTTTTTAACCTCTAATGCTCGTCTGGTCTTGACAGTTAGGGTATGTTGAAACTCTCATTTTCTCCTCCAACTTCAAAATCGTCCTACATCACTGCTTTACCTTTTGTTGTAAAGGGCACTTGACCTTCTTTGCATGTTCACTTTGTAAACACTTGGACGGTACGTCTGCAGCGATGTAGGACGAATTTGAAATTGCAGGAGAAAATGAGATGGGAGTTTTTCGAAATACCTTAACTGTCTTGAACCGGAATACACAGAGTTCACGCAGAGCTAGACAAGATGAGCATGTGAGATTAAAAAGTATATAAACTGTAGGTTTTTTTTTTTTTTTTAAGAAAATAACCAATAGTTTCACTAGATAAGACCCTTTTTCCTCAGATGGGATTGCTTAGAGGCCCTTGAAGCTGCATTTTGAAAGTTCACACTCGGGGGCACCATATAAGTCCACTATATGGAGAGGAATCCTAAAATGTTTCTGAAGAAAAGACTGAAAAAAGAAAGACTTGAACATCTTAGATGACAAGGGGGTGAGTACATTACCTGTAAATGTTTGTTCTGGAAGTGAACTACTCCTTTAATTGTGGCATTTGTTATAGCCTAAAATTAAGCATTACCAGGCCAATAATGACTTTTTAATTTTATTAATCTATATAGCATTTGTTACAAAAAACAACAGCCTGCACATTTAGCAACGGTAGCTACAACATGCCACAGTTATAATATAAATCAATAGGGAACAATCTATTCCCTTAACAGATTATCTAATATAAATTCTACAAGTTTAGATAACGTTTGACTTTCTCCATAGCATTTCAAAGTGGCAATTTCTCAACAGAATTGAAATAGATCACCCATTTGAGTGCACTGGTGAACGTGCACAATTATGCACAATTAAAAGAACTGTGCTTCATATTGTACTGATAACTGGTCCATTTGGTTTGTATGTTAAGTTAGCGCTTATAAAAGTGCCAAAGGCGTGATTTAAACAATTAATTAATTGCCTGTTTCTAGGGTTTTATTAAAAGGAGTAGTTCATTTCCAGAAATTATGTTTTTTGAGGAAAACATTTTAGGATTTCTCTCCATATAGTGGATATCTATGGTGCCCCTGAATTTGAACTTCCAAAATACAGTTTAAATGCAGCTTCAAAGGGCTCTAAACAATCCCAGCCGAGGAAGAAGGGTCTTATCTAGTGAAACGATCGGTTATTTTCTAAAACTCCCATCTCATTTTCTCCTCCAACTTCAAAATCATCCTACATCGCTGCAGAAGTACCGACCCAGTGTTTACAAAGTTATCATGCAAAGCAGATCAAACGCCCTTTACAAAAAAGGTAAAACAGCTGAGATGGGAGTTTTTCGACAAACCATAACTGTCATAAACAGGAATACAAACCCGCAAACTACACCCCTGATTTCAACCATAAATCAAAAGAAAAGTCGCGTTTGCACTGTGGTACTCTTGTGAATGTGTGTCGAAGACTGACACAGAAGAGAAGATATTTGTTGAATAAAGTTGTTATCTTTGATTTCTTTGCGCCCAAAAAGTATTCTCATAGCTTCGTAACATTACGGTTGAATCACCGATGTCACATGAACCATTTTAACAATGTCCTACCTTTCTAGGCCTTGAACATGTCAGTTGTGTTGCTGTTTATGCAGGAACAGAAAGCTCTTGGATTTCATCAAAAATATCTTAATTTGTATTCCGAAGATGAACGAAGTTCGTATGGGTTTGGAACAACATGAGGGTGAACAATTAATGACAGGATTTTTATTTTTGGGTGAACTATCCCTTTAAGCACTAAGGCACTAAGAAGAATCTCAATGCATTTTCATTTTTTTTCTTAATGGTCACAAAGATGAGTCACATTTTCACAATAAACAAATAAATATTTTTGGGATCATTATGAACTGTGAACTTGGTTAGGTTTTTATGAGAATGACCAAAAGAACTTTAAACTTTTACACAAAAACACCTTTTTTTTTTTTTTTTTGTAAGGTTCTAAATCAGAGCACGAAGCACGAATGCATGAAACCTGTGAAAATGTAGTCAAGTTTCTCAGGATTTTTTTTAACACATTATCTAAGCACTATCAACCAAATCATTATCAATCAGCTTGCCAACTCTGCATTCTCAAGCCTTAGGAGTGTTTAAAAAAAAAAAGCCAATTCCTACTTTGCCAAACCTGATTTGTAAAAATTTCCCCCTGACAAGATTAACAAACGCCTTATGTGTTGCCTCGCTACTTAGAAGTTTTAAAAAAAGTCAGAGAAGGCCAATATGTGATGGAACTCTTCTACAATTTAGTATTTACTTTCCTTGTCATTCGATATTTATTCGCTTTTGTTCCATTTGGCTCACTCCAGCATTAGGACAATCCATCCCTCCGGTTTTACCGTCCAAAACAACAGCTGAACAGAGAGAGAAAAGCAAAGAATATGCAAGCATTCACATTGGACCATAGGAAATAGTATGTACTTATCAGGCAGTGCCAGGCCGGATTAGAGGAAGGTGTTGGGGGGTTCGAACCCTCTGGGCTGGCCTCCACACATGGGGTCGGAAAGTTGGATCAATCCGCGAGGCTACGTGCCACCTTACGCTATTCATCTTTATTTAACAGCAAGCTTTGCATTTTAAGAGGCTACATGCTGACCTCTACACTACAAACTGACTTTTGGGGAAAACACGTCGATAGCGAGGCACGTCAGTTTATGGTTTTGTCCATGTGTCTGCTCTGCTCCCCGATGGTTTGACATGTTAAAGCGGCGAGATGGATATGTGTTTGTGAAAGATGATGCGGCTGGGTTATGCATCATGCCTACGGCACAAGATCCCATGCACTCGGGTCGCTGAAGTTATCCAAAATCGCATTTATATTCAGAAAACACTGCCGCTTTTGTAAAAGTCTGTTTACAGCTGGTGAGGATACAGCAAAAGGACATTTGCTTAGATGAGCTCTTTCTAACTCGTTGTGACCTCACAGAGGACAATTAATTTAACTAAATTCCTCGTATCACCTGGTATTTCAATATAAGCACAAGGTCACTCGTGTTTAGCCAGCTCGAGCTCTATTCATGACTTCCAAAGCTGCAGTGGAAGAGAATAAAAACACTATTTAAGGTTTTGATTCAAATTGAAA
Organism: Labeo catla; assembly: GCA_012976165.1. Taxonomy (NCBI): domain Eukaryota; kingdom Metazoa; phylum Chordata; class Actinopteri; order Cypriniformes; family Cyprinidae; genus Labeo; species Labeo catla. The sequence goes on along the minus strand of VONZ01000286.1, from coordinate 645,799 downwards.
AGCGCTCACCTCCATAGCCAAAATCCAATCCAATTGCAATTGTGTTGGGTAAATAAGGATGGATTGTTTGTCTCTTAGGTGAGTGTGCGGTGAGGATCTTCTGTTTAAATGTAAAGTGACAGATGTCCCATTCCCCGTGCTAGAGGACTATGGCTCACTCTAATGAGCCAATGGAGAAAAGTCACAGAATGAAGAGCAGATCCAAAGGTTGAGCTGAAGGACAAGGCACCTGCCGCTCAAACACTCTGCCATATGACACTGCTCTTCAACTTAGGCAAATTATATTTATATGCATATTATACAATTAGTATTCACTTTTCACAAAAAATTATATCACAAATATTTTCTGGGTGTTTTTTCAAAAAATGTAATTTGGATGTAATTTGTCCACTAACAGTCTAAAAATAGACATACAGTACATGCATAACAGCAGAATTTGGTTATTTTTTTTGACATTTTTTAAACCAACAAATGTCATTTTCGTCACATTTCAAATTCTGTACTTTATTTGACAACAATCTGTGGTGAAAATGATACAAAACATTTTAAATTAAAAATAAAATGAAAAAAAAGGCCTATTCTTTTGTCTTGTTGATGCTAATTTCCTATGTATACTAAAAACAGTTTTCAAATAATCTAATACAATTACAGTTTGTTTGAACTTCACAATGAATTATTCTTAAAAAAGCGAAAATATTCCAAAATATATATATATATATATATATATGTATATGTGTATGTATATATATATATACATATATATATATATATATATATATATATACCCATTTTCTTCATTGGCTATATATATATATTATTATATAAATATATTAAAAATATGTTATTATACAACATATATATATATATATATATATATATATATATATATATATGTATATACCATAATTATGTTTATCTAATTTAATTTAAAATTTTATTATATAATTCTAAAAATATAAATACTTATTTTTATATAAATATATAAATAATCTACAAATAAAAAATAAACCTAAAAATCAAATATATTTTATTAAATCTATCTCTCTCTCTCTCTATATATATATATATATATATATAATACACAATACACACATTTTTTTATTTTAAATAAAAATAAATAAAAAATTACACATTATTTCAATATTTGTTTATATTATTTTAGAGTTTTAGAATGCAATGACTTTTTTAACATTGTCTTGCTAATGCAAATTTCTTACGTGTGCTAAACACACTGTATATATAATGATATTTTTCGTTTTTAGTTCAGTTTGTTTGATCTTGACGATAAAATATTCTTAAGATTCAAAAAATGTTCTAAAATAAAACATTCATACAAAAAATAATACATTTCATAAAATAACATCCACACACGCATATTATTCCACAATATTTCAATATTTGTTCATATTTTTTAGAGCTTTAGAATGCAATGATTATTTTTATGATTTATTTTCAGGAACTGATTGTCTGGGTCTGAGACAAGGATAAAATAAAACAATTTAACAAGAGTAGCAAAAAGCAAATTAAGTTTGCTGAAAGATCTTCATGTGACCTACATATAACAAATGAAAAAGAAAAAAAATCTGTTATTTTTAACAAAAATCAAGCCTTGGGACATAAAAGCGCCCGTAGCTGAAGAAACATTCCTCTACAGAAATACTGCCGCACTAACAGCTCATTGCAAGGCCGAGTTATTCTGTTTTGCACAAGTATCCAGCATCTAACACAATGCTGAAGTACATTCTTCAAGTTATCATTAGCACATAATTTCTGTTCTTGGGAGAAATCCAGGCAAGACGGTTTCAGTTGGCTTGTCTGAGAAACTTTATCTTCACCTCATGCTGCAATTATCATTACGCCGCCAAAATCGCTGCTGAACCGAGCTATTTTTTTTCCATCTTGCGGTGAGACTGCCTACTCTAAATCAATAAACTCCTGTATTTCTATGCAATATCTCATTTTCGCTAACGTGTAATCATATTTCATGTGCCTACAGAGAAACAGCAACACATACGGAATTCTGAACTCCACCATGCCATTAAACGCAGTGTCATATTAGGAAATAATTGCACTTCTTGTCATGCTCACAATGGCAGATTAATGGGCGGAACAATCGGGAATCATGGTCTTCCTACCTGTTATGCCTAACAGGCGAAGCTTCTGGCACCTTAACAGCACACACTGGCACCTTTAACAGAGACGTGGGACTGAGGCAGGGTGGATAGAGAGGGCTAATGATCTGTCCCCATGTCAATATCTCTGGGTGCCAACCTGCCTCCCCTTGGGCAAGAGCCTGGACATCAAACCTGCAGCTGACGCACCACTTTTCCTGGGAAGCGTCTTCTGTGCCTCGCATCAATACATTGAACTTCTTTTTTTTTTCTCCCAAACTGTGGCCCTGCTGTCTGCATCTTGATGAAACGCTCCTCTGCTTATTTGAGCACCTTTCTGAAATCCATCAGTTGCTTCATTTCACTGCAACTTCTTACAGGAAGAGTTCGCCGAAAAATGAAAATTCTGTCATCATTTAATCTACGCTCAGAATGCATGAGACTTTCTTTGTTGTGTGGAACACAAAAGCAGATATTCTGAAGATTGTATTGGTTGTTTATGCGAATAGCTGAGATGAACTCGAGAACTGGGTGAACAAATCAACTGGATTAATTGCTTCATTGAAAATATGACTCTAAAGAATAATTCAATTAGAAATCAGAATTTGATACTTTAATAAACAGTGTTGAGTAAATATCAAGATTTCCAATAAAAAATTACAAGCAAAGACATGGCATCAAATGACAAATAAATAAATATATACCACATGGAATTATTTATAAATATAATTTTATATATTTTCATTGTATATATTATTGATACAATAATAATAGGAAGAATGCTTCAAAGGAATAAACAAACAAAAATAAATCAATCAATCAGATGGAATAATTATTATTAATTTTATATATGTTATATTTTATTGATACAAAAATAAAAATTGTATTTATAATGGTAATACTAGAATAAAAATAATTAAAAATTAGTAATAAAGTAAATATTTGTAGTAACACAAATTGTATTTAGAAATGAAAATAGCATTTATAATGGTAATAATTATAGTAAAAATAGTAATAAAGTAAAAATTTGTAGTAACAAAAATAGTATTGTAAAAATTATTGATACAATAATAATCATAATCATAATAATGCCTTAGAGGAATAAACAAACAAACAAACAATTATCAATCAATCAGATGGAATAATTATTATTAATTTTATATATTTAATATTTTATTGATACAAAAATAAAAATCGTATTTATAATGGTAATAACTAGTAAAATACGTAAAAAATTTGCAGTAAAAAATTAGTATAGCAAAAATTATTGATACAGCAACAACAATAATATTAATAATAACAACAATAATGCTTCAAAGGAATAAACAAACAAACAAATCAGTGAGATGGAATAATTATTATTAATTTTATATATTTTATATTTTATTAATACAAAAATAAAAATAGTATTTATAATGGTAATACTAGAGTAAAAATAAGTAAAATTAGTAGGAAAAAAAATTGTATAGTAAACATTGTTGATACAATATTATTATTATTATTATTATTATGCTTCAGAGGAATAAATAAGCAAACAAACAAAAAATCAATCAATCAGATGGAATAATAATAATTTAATATTAATTTTAATTATAATATTAATTTTATATATTTTACTGATACAATAATAATAATAATAATAATATTTATAATGGTAATACTAGAGTACAAAAAAGTAAAGCAATAAAGTAAATATTAGTAGTAAAAATTATTGACAAAAAATGTATTTACAAAATTAAAAATAGTATTTATAACGGAAATAACTAGAGTAAAAATAAGTAAAATTAGTATAAAAAGTATTCATACAAAAATAATAATAGTATTTATAATGGTAATACTAGAGTTAATAAAAATAGTTATAAAGTAGTAGTAGTAGTAGCAAGATTAGTAGTAGGAATTAGTAGAGTAAAAGTGATTGACAAAAAATAGTATTTACAAAAATACAAATAGTATTTATAATGGAAATAACTACAGTATAGTAAAAAATAAAACTAATCAAACACTCAGATGGAATTACTATTAATTGTGTATGTACATATATATATATATATATATATAATTGATACAATAAATTATTGATGTAATTATAATGCTTCAGATGAATAAACAAAAAAAATAATCAATCGGATGGAATCATTATCACTAATTTGATATATTTTATATTTTATCGATACAAAAAGAAAAATTGTATTTATTATGTAATAACTATAGTAAAATTAATAATGAAAAAAAAAGAAGATACAATCTCTGCAAGAAGATACAATATAATAGATGGCCGCATTCTGCCGGACATTGAGAGCTGTCCATTTTTTTTTTCCCGCTGCCAGGTGTCAAAGCGCCTGCAAACATTTTGTTCTGTTTCCTCTCCTGCCAGCACCTGAGCAGCGGACACTCTGAATCCCCGGAGTCCAGAGGAGTCCCTGACTATGACTAATTAAATGAGTTATGTGGCCGTGTGTCGGAGCGGCTCAGACAGGCAGCGCTGGCCACGCGCTTTAGAGGGGGAATCAGCCTCCCGTGCCCACAGGGTGTGCGCGCGGGCCATCGATCCTGCTACGCCATTAGATACAAAGATGTCAAGGTAGATTACTCTCATAGTGCTGCCGTTTGCAGGTCAAGTGTTTTGCTGGTCAACAATAATCAGAGAGACAGCAGGCGGCTAGATGATTGGGCTCTGTCTGGCTGATATATAACAGCGCTGCTCAAGCTTAGGTGATGGAACAGAACAGTGAATTAGAATGGAGAGGCAGCCCGACCCCGGGCAGGTTAATGACATACGTGGTGCCAAAGAGCTAAATGATTTTGTGCTGAAAACGGGATTATGTCTCAGACATAAGACAGAACGGATGAGATGCAGGGCACAGCGCTCAAATGTAACTCACCAGCAAACAGGCTCTCTCTCTCTGGCTTTCTGTCTCTTGCTCTTTTTCTCTCTCTCTCGAAGCAGGAATCAGTCACTTATATTTTACTTTCCCCTCTGCAGGTCACAGCCTCCTTCATCACCCTGTCCAAATAATGCAACAATAACACAGCTCATTCATCTTCCAAACTGGGGAGAGTCATGACTCGCAGTTCAATTGGATTTTTGCTTCCTTCTCCTTCATTTGCACACTTTTAAATGACTGTATGTGGACTTTCTTCAATATTTATATCTCTGGGTTTTACAACTATTTTTTGTCTTAGGTACAAGCATCGCTCAGTAGTGATAGGGCTCAATAACAACAAATTAGAAGAGTGTTGTTTTTACAGATACATCAACATTGCTGCGGACACAAATATAAAAACAAATGTTTAAATATGTAATATAACACAAGTCCACAAAATGTGTATGTACACATCTAAACACACTACTATTCAAAAGTTTTCAATGTTTTTTATGTTTTTGAAAGTCTTTTATGCTCACTAAGGCTGCATTAAAAAACAGCAATATTGAAAAAAAAAAAATTACAATTTAAAATAAGTTTATAATAATAATAATAATAATAAAAACAAATAATCAAACAACCAGATGGAATAATTATTACTAATTTTGTATTTTATTGATACTAAATAAAAACCATATTTATAATGGTAACTGTAATAACTATAGTAAAAATAACAACGAGAAAAAAGGATTTTAAATGAGGAATTAACACTATTTAAACCTTATTAAACAAATATACAATATTGTTTTCAGAGGAATGAATGAATTAATGAATATCACATGGAATTATTTTAATTATTATTAATTTTATATGTTTTTTTTTACATGTTTTATGTTTTTATATGTCTATATGTTTTTGTTTTGATCTAAAATAAAACTACATCATAAAAAATAAATAAATATCAATTAAAATAATAAATTATTCAAATATATAAAACAATGAAGTCCACAAAATGTGTTTGTATACATATCTAAGCACTACTAAATTTTTTCAAATTTTTTCAAATTATTATTATTATTATTATTATTATTATTATGCTCAATAAGGCTGCATTTAAAACAAATAAATACATAAAGTAAAAACAGAAAAAAATATTACTTTTTTCTATTTTAATATATATTAAAATGTAATAATAATAATAATAATAATGCTTGAGAGGAATAAACAAACAAACAAATAATCAATCAGATGGAATAATTATTATTACTTTTTATATTTTATATTGTATTGATACAAAAAATACAAATAGCATTTAAATAAATAAAGTAAAAACAGCAGTACTGTAAAAATATGAATACTTTTTTCTATTTTAATATATATTAAAATGTAATTATAATAATAATATAGTAATAATAATAATACTTCAGAGGAACAAACAAACAGATAATCAATCAGATAGAATAATTATTAATTTTATATATTTTATATTGTATTGATAAAAAAATAGCATTTAAATAAATAATTTTTAAAAATAAAGTAAAAACAGCAATATTGTAAAAAAAAAAACTTTCTTCTATTTTAATATATATTAAAACATAATAATAATAATGCATTAGAGGAATAAACAAACAAATCAGATGGAGTAATTATTATTAATTTTATATATTTTATATTTAATTTAGACAAAAAATAATAGCATTTACATAAATACATAAATAAATAAATTTAAAATTAAAATGCAATTTATTTAATTTATCACATTTTACTCCAGTTTCCAGTGTCACATGAGCCTTCAGAAAACTCTAATATGCTGAACTGGTGGCTCAAGAAATACTTCTTTATTGATTTATTTCCTATCAATGTTGAAAAAAGTTGTGTTGCTTTTAATATCTCTGTGGAAACTTCAAAAGAAAGTTCAAAAGAACAGCATTTGTTTGAAATATACATTTTCTGTAACATTACAACTGTCTTCACTGTCACGCTTGAACCGTAAAATACATACCCACACATATGTGCATATAATAGCATAATATCATATATAAATATATATGTTACAGACTTTTTTTTATAGGTTATTAAAATCTTGAAGGAAAAAAATGCTTATTGTTTATTCTGTGCTTGCGATGGCCACACAGAGAATTGCGGTTTAATCGCATAACCTTTCCCATCTTTGCATGTGTCATATCACAGGATGGTATAGCGCCGGACTGTTGTCTGGTAATTCCAGGATGACAACAATCTCATATCACCTGATTTAGTGTCTGAGGGCGAAAGCTGGGGAGGAGGATGAAAAAGTGATAAAGCATGTGAAACAGCAGGAATGAGAGTGCAGGTTGTGGACCGAGCCGAACGTGGGTGGCTATAAGTTCTCATGCTCTGACAACCTCTGGGACAAGCTTTTTATTTGGTGGCAGAAGCTGGGGGATGAAGAAGCGAGGACGTGTGTGTGTGTGTGTGTGTGAAAGTGACGACACAGATGGGAGAGCAGTGAAGGACATGTCAGGTGGCATGTAGAAACACGGAGCCCAACTTAAAAAGCCTGAAAACATGAGCCACTGTTTTCATCAATGCCATTTGAAGTCCACCCACATAGCTAAGTCTCACTAATCTATCCAGTCTTGGTGAAATTAGCGAATTTGGCAAAGAACGCCCGCATACAGATGGCCGTTTAGTGGCGTTGCGTTATTCGCTCGGATTCACGTGACAGTATTTACAAACCGATTTCAAAGTACGACGAGAAGATAAAAGATCTCGTAGCAGAGAGGGAACGTTTCACAAGCAACCTCATCGGAACTGCAGATAGCTGACGGTGGACTGTAACAGTATACCGCTAATGTTTACATCGCAGATATGGCCCATATGTCAGTTAGTATGCTAATCCATGACAAGGTCTCTCTTATTCAAACATCTCAGCATGAGATCGTGAGTTCATATTGAACAGGCGATTAATAGCACCTCGCTCATGCCAGGCAGATCCTTCTGCTTGGCCTTCCTCCAGAGCGTGGGGGATTCAAACAAGCAGCATCTAAAGGACTGAATTCTGTTTCTGGCACAAGGCTACAGCTTCCCACTGCCTACTGGAAGTATCTGTCTCAGTAATAATTCTTTAATTTGGCATTTGACAGAAATGCCTCAAATATTTTTTAAGGAGGTTCATGAATTTAATGATGCAACTATGAAGAAAGACCTTGGTGGGTATTTAGACTTGTAAATCTGTATTTACAGAGCAGGTGGGGAAGGTTAGTTCCTGTATCCAAAGGTGTTGGTGTTGTGGACCTGTGCTAATTCTGTCCTGCGGCATGTAGTCTTCGGCTTAAAGGAATTCTGCAGCCAAAAATGAAATTTCTGTCATTATTTACTCACACTCATGTTGTTCCAAAACCTGTATGCTGTTATTTGTCCAGAGGAACTGGAGAGGAGATTTTTCTCGGGTTTTTTCTTTTCTTACACAGCTTTTTTCTTACAATGGGAGTTCACAGAGTTCACAAAATAAATTATTTTGGATATACATCAGCTACAGAGCAAGCCAAATTTTCTCAAGGAAAAACAATCTCTCAACTAATGCTGTAACATATGCAGTTGAAGTCAAAAGTTTACATACACCTTGCAAAATAAGAGGGGCCATACAAAATGTATGTTATTTTTTATTTAGTACTGACCTGAATAAGATATTTCACATAATAAACATATAGTCCACAAGAGAAAATAATAGTTGAATCTATAAAAATGACCCTGTTCAAAAGTTTACACACACTTGATTCTTAATACTATTTTGTTACCTGAATGATCCACAGGTGTGTTTTTTTTATCTTATTTTATTGACTTATTTTTTAGTTTTTAGTTGTTCATGAGTCCCTTGTTTGTCCTGAACAGTTAAACTGCTCACTATTTTTCAAAAAAGTCCCAGGTCCCACTGATTCTTTCATTTTTCAGCATTTTTGTGTATTTGAACGCTTTCCAACAATGACTGTATGATTTTGAGATTCATCTTTTCACAACTATTACAGAAGGTTCAAACGCTCACTGATGCTTCAGAAGGAAAACACTGCATTAAGAGCTGGGGGGTGAAAACTTTTGAATGGAATGGGGATGTGTACATTTTTCTTATTTTTCATAAATATCATATTTTTTCATTTAGTACTGCTCTTTAGAAGCTACAGAAGATATTTACATGTTTTCCAAAAGACAAAATAAGTTAAATTTACCCTGATCTTCGAATTCTAAAAGTTTTCACCCCGCACTTTTGTAGTTTTTCCTTCTGGAGCATCAGTGAGCGTTTCAACCTTCTGTAAAAGTTGCATATGAGTCCCTCAGTTGTCCTCAGTGTGAAAAGATGGATCTCAAAATCATACAGTCATTGTCGGAAAGGGTTCAAATACACAAAAATGCTGAAAAAGAATTTGTGGGACCTGAACGATTTTCCTGAAGAACAGCAGGCAGTTTAACTGTTCAGGACAAACACTTGTGAACAACTCGTGAACAACTACCACTAAACAAAAACACAGCTGTGGATCATTCAGGTAACAACACAGTTTTAAGAATCAAGTGTATGTAAACTTTTGAACAGGGTCATTTTTATAAATTCAACTATTTTATTTTCTCTTGTGGACTATATGTAAACATCTTTTATGTGAAATATCTTATTCAGGTCAGTACTAAATAAAAAATAACATGCTTTTTGTATAACCCCTCTTATTTTGGTAAAATAATTAACATTTTGCAGATTCTGCAAGGTGTATATAAACTTTTGACATGAGAGTCAGTTGGTACTACATTTAATGCATTTAATGATTTAACGCTAATTTGAACTCTCTTTTAACATACCTTTGGATGTTCATTCATGTTTAGTTTATGTGCTGAAACTGGTCTTAAAGCAAAGGAGATATTCAGTTCACGCCACTTCTCGAACTGAGGAGCAACAGCGATCTGTCACTCCACATTAAACAGCACCAAAACTGCATTTATTGTTTGAATACTGTAATAAAATGGATAGAATTTGAAATCTGAGACTTTGTTTTATATCAAAAGTAACAAAGCACAAAGCTCATTACGATTTATTGAATGGCAGGCGAGCTACAATATTCCATTCATTGACTGAAAAAAGGCTAGACTAATCGATTCTTGGGATATCCGTATATATAATACACTTAATATAAAAAACTATTTTTTTAACAAACAAGGATTTGTACCCCAAAGAGTACTGGCATGATTTCACATGGCCACATGAGCATTTTATAAATAAATAAATATGGAAAGAAAAGACAAGAACACAAAGAAAAGAAGTTGAAAATGGATGAAAGGAACAGAACAGCTTAAGCCGAGCAAGAAGCCCAGCAGGGAGTTGTTTTGATCTCATCTGGTCTAGAAATATTTCATGTCAGGTCACATAGTAATTAGAACGATTTTTTAACATGTTGCATTGGCGATTTTGCGAGAGTCGATATTTTTATCAGCCACACTCATTAAGCTAAATGCGTTGTCTGTGAGATTGCGAGGGAGAAAGAAAAAAACGCTGTTTCATTGAAAAATGAGGCAAAAAATTACAGAGGATAATATTTCTGTGGCTGGGTATTACTGTGGCCATTATAGTGGAAAGTGCATTATTTAGAAAAGAGCAGTTGGCAGCGATGACAGAGAGAAAGAACAAATGATCCCTGTGCTTGAAGTCACACTGAGAGAGAGAGAGAGAGAGAGAAAAAACACAAAACAACAAAAAGCCATTCACAGTTTTGATTTGCTTTCCCTGACAGCTGCAATAGTGGGAATGCGAAACGACTGTGTCGGCTAACTTGTTTTATGTTCATAAAGTCCAGGCGGTTCTCCTGTTTCATTGTTTAAGAGGCACAGGACAGCAAAGGAGACTTGGCCTCTCCGAGTAAATAATGCTGTAATCGCGGGAAGGGTGCTCACTGATTTACAACTTATTGAATCTCGGAGAAAATCACTTTAACCGCTAGTGTTTTGTTTTTGTTTTTTCTGCCGACTTGGTTCTCGCTGTTTTCCTATGGGTAATAGCATAATTTTATGTTAGAGCAAAGGTTTTGATATTCCAATATCATCACTGAGCTGCGTCTAAGCAGAGCGGAAGAGAAAGGCAGTCGGAGAAGCTGACTGTGAGCATTATCACTAATGCATTAATGAGGGGTCATGTCAAATTTTCATAGCAGAATAGCTGGTGCGGGCCCTCGATACGCCTCGCAGCTGTGTATTATATCATTAGGTCAAATGAAAGGCGTGCCAGCATTATGACACACGTTTTTAAATCTCGTCCAAATATAAAATCAGATTTACAAATGGCACGTCATTACTGACGAACAATATTGGTTCTCAAGTGACGTAATAATACATATCATGTTATTTCAAACATGGAATGGAGAATGTCAACTTAGAGCTGTCGTGAAGGAAAATGATGTTAAATTTCAGTCTGTTCCTCATAAAACTGTTGTATAGGCTTCATAAGACTTACATTAGTCATATAAGTCATGTAGTGTAAGTTGCTTGATGGATGTGATACTATACATATCATACAAAAACTAGAGAAACATACAGTATCTTGAGATCCCTGGACTCCGTCCAGCTAGTTTTAAATGCAAGAGCAGATTTTATGTAAACGCCGCCTAAGAAATTAGTCCCACTAGGGTCAGTAGACCCTGAAATTAGCCTAATTATTTAAGGTTCCATAAAAGAATAGTTCACCAAAAAAAGATTAAAATTCTATTTACTCACCTCATGCCATTCAAAACCAGTATGAAACACATAAGCAGATATTTAGAATAATGTCTGAACTTGTCCTTACATTAAAGGTCAATGGGGTCCAAAACTAAACAAAAAACAAAACAAAAACAAAAATGTTTTAACTTGTCCTTACAGTGAAGTTTAATGACAAAACTAAAATGAGACAAAAAAAGGCAAGAAACAAACCAAATCAAAACTAAAATAAAACAAAATAAAATAAAAATCTTATTTTATGCTCCATAGAATAATGTCATAAAGGTTCAGAATGATATGAGGGTGAATAGACAATAGAATTTTTGTATTTAGGTGAATTATCTCTTTAAGACCCATTACACAATTCGTTCAACGAAACAAAACAAAACCAAAAATGTTTCAACTCATTCTTACAATGAAGGTTAATTAGGTCCAAAACAAAACAAAAACAAGACAAGAAACAAACCAAATGCAAACAAAAACATATAAATAAAATAAAATAAAATAAAATCTTATTTTATGCTCCATAGAAGAATACCAGAAAGTTTCGGAATGTCATGAGAATGAGTAAACAATAAAATGTTTGTATTTAGGTGAACTATCACTTTAAGAACCATTATACATCTTATTCACAAAAAACAAACAAACAAACAAACAAAATTCAACTCATTCTTACAAGGTCCTAAAACAAAAGAAAATCAAGACAAAAAGCAAAACAAGACAAGAAACAAACCAAATTCAAAAACACCCATTGAAAAAAAAAAAAAAATAGGAATTAAATACGGGTTAGTAAACAATAGAATTTTTGTATTTAGGTAAAATGTCCCTTTAAGAACCATTAGACAACTCATTCAACAAAACAAAACAAAACAAAAATGTTTCAACTCGTCTTTATAATAAAGGTTAATGAGGTCCAAAAAAAACAAGACAAAAAACAAAAGCCAAATCCAAACAAATAAAATAAAATTAAATACAATTTTAAGGCAAGTAGATTCTTCAAAAATTCAGTGGACAGTTCTAAAACGACATAAAGGTGAGTACATAATGACAGTACAGGCAGGAAGCAGAGATGGCATTGCATATGATGCAGAGGATTCTTGACTGAGCAGAGGCAGGACTGAAATGGGTGTTTGTTGGGTTTCCCACACTGGTGATTACTCATGGAGAAGCTCTTGTCAGAGGTAATGATCCTCACCCCGGTGGCTGCGGTGGGAGTTGAGCAGCATGGGGCTCAGAGGCAGGAAAGCAGAGGCCAGTGGGAGTAAAACCCAGAGGGCCATGTGCGAATCAGCTTGGCTATTGTAGCACCCTCCATCTAATTCATCCTTCCTCTGTGGGAGAGAGACCTGTCAGGCGTGCAGGGTTGATGTTGCATTCTCCTTCTGTTAGCACCTCCTACTCGGCTTGCCTATGGAGCAGCGGCGATGCGTAGAGCCGGAGATTTCGGCATTTATACCGAGGAGCGCTTGTGTGTGGATACAGAACAGTGGACAAGGTGGAGAGTGGGCAGCCTGGCAGGGAGTCATGAAAAAAGGGTAGGTAGCAAAGGAAACATGGATGAGAGCGAGAGGAATCGAGCTTTGGATAGCGGCAGCAAAGTGGGTCAGGTTGGCTTAGTTTGATTACTGCAGTGGGTGGCTGGAGGCAGCCCTACAAAAGCAACTGTACCGCGCACGTCTCTTCCTAGGATTCTCATCTTTTCTTCCCCCCTGCTGAGGTGTAGCTAAAGAATCCAGTTATGTGGAGTGCTTCAAAGCCGGGCACACTGACGCACCCTCACCAGCTATACAGCCTCACTGAAAGAGGGACTGTGTCACCTCTAAGCGGCTCACACTCAGATTCACCTGTGAACTTTAAACCCTGCTGACTCACAACACAAGCACTGATATTTAAGGACCATATCAACAAAACTGACAAGTATTCTCCACAAACAAATGGACGATATGAAAATTCTATACTATTTTGTCTAAATAAATTAAAAATAAAATGCCACAAGTGAATCATTACAACGTACAGTATGAAAAATCGATATCGTTTGGAAGTTTGCTTAATTTCTTTAAATAATTAGTTTCGAAAGAATGAGTTTAGGTTTATCTGTAGCTAAATAAAATAACAGAAATTATCATGTACAGTTTAATATTAAAAATTGCAAAAATAATAATAAAAAAAAGAAATTGCTAATATTAAAATTCTACTTTTTTTTCTAAATATATAAAAAAATGTGAAATCAATAGCTATAAAAGCCAAAAAAAAATTATTTAGGCATAACAAAATTATAAATATACAGTATGAAAAAATAGATACTTATTTTGAGATTTGAGAACACATCTAACACTTTTGTTAAATTATTAATGTTCTTAAAGATAAACTATAAGTGAGTGTTTGATGACAGAAAAGTGATCTAAATGTAAAAACAATGGAAATGAGCAAGCACAATTAAATAACCAATATTGGTCAATACAGAAAAAATAAAATAAAATAAAATAAAACGTATTTTATTTTATTTAGAACGACACGAGTAAACAATATAATTTTTTGTATTTAGGTGAACTATCCCTTTAAGACCCATTAGACAACTCATTCAACACAATAAAACCAAAACAGAACAAAAATGTTTCAACTTGTCCTTACAATGAAGATTAATGAGGTCCAAAACTAAACAAAAATGAGACCAAAAACAAAAGACAAGAAACAAAACAAATCCATAAAATAAAATAAAATAAAATCTTATTTTATGCTCCATAGAAGAATGTCATAAACGTTTGGAACGACATGAGGGTGAATGAACAATAGATTTTTTTTTTTTTTTATTTAGGTGAACTCTCCCTTTAAGACCCATTAGACAACTTATTCAACACAATAAAACAAAATAAAAATGTTTTTAACTTGTTCTCATAATAAAGGTTAATGAGGTCCAAAACAAAACAAAAATAAATAAAATAAAATAAAACAAAACAAAACAAAAAACAAAACGAAACAAAAAAACAATCTTATTTTATGTTCCATATCATAAAGGTTTGGAACGACAACAGGGCGAGTGAACAATAGAATTTTTGTATTTAGGTGAACTATCTCTTTAAGAACCATTCAACAACTCATTTAGCAAAACAAAACAAAACAAAAATGTTTCAACTCGTCCTAACAATAAAGGTTAAAAAGGTCCAAAACAAAATAAAAATGAGACAAAAACAAAACAAAACATAACAAAACAAACAAATACAAACAAAAACATAAAATAAAATTAAAAAACGTATGACGACGACAAATTGCTAATATTAATAGTCAAACAAAGTCATACCTTTGTTTCAAATAATAATAAGAAAAAAATAAAAACTAACATTAATATCCTAAATACAACAAAAGAATTTAAGCATCACAACATTATAATGTACAGTATGAAATATATATTTATTTTGAGATTTAAAATATCCAATAGTGACTGATACTAATAAAAATAAATAAATAAATAAAATCCAATTATTTGGTATGTTATTGGACCAATATATTATGCATTCCCAAACACAAGGATAATTATTTCATCAGTAACCAGGTGTTTTATTACAAAAACACACACAGACACACACACACAAATGGAAGTGTTGTTTGCCAGACCATACGCCTCACCAGAGACAGAGAAAAATGACAGAGCCAAAGCGGGAATATTAGTGGGGGAACCACAGTGTAATCTGATTGCTGTGCTGCTGAAAGGAAGCACATTGTGATACGGCACTCACAAGAGCAGAGTCTAAACACAGTAACGAGTATTGCCTTCAATTCAGTAGAAAAGCCTCTCATTTTTTAAAATCTCTGGAAGAGCCTATTCATCTAAATGAACCCAGGCAAATGGTAGAGTTCTGAAACTGAAGGAGATGTCCAAGGTCTTTTCTGCAGAAAGCCTTGCTCTGCTTAACATCTGAGATGTTAAGCAACACAAAAAGGTATCCATCTACTGCTCCATTCCACACTTTGGATTTTATTCCCAACTAGCTGAAGGATATTACACTGGCTTGTTGGCTGGATTTAGGCGATGTTGGGAAAGGGGTCACTGCAACAGAGGCTAGAGTTTCCCGGCTTCTCACTGAATGATTGGAACGATTAGTACTGTAGGCGAGGTGGGTTGGTTGGCTTTTGAGGAATGACCATATAACGCACCTATTGATGTGTCACAATGATTGAGTGCGAGAAAGGGAGGCCCGTAATGGCTTCATCAGACTGGCCCGGTGCATGCCACAATCTCATTCCCCTGCAAACAGCTCTGGCTTCCCAATCACTCCGTAAAAACGGGCAAATTAAACAAAGTTGTCGGTCAACTTAACTTCAGCTTTTTATTCTCTCCCTCCCCACTCTTCCATTATCCCCCTTCCCGTCTGTTGCACTCTTGTTCCAACCCTTTTATACTTTTCCTTCAAGGCCACCCCACTCAGTCGACTCTTTCATGTCTTAACAAGCCAATTAAGGGGCTTGATTTAGTTCATGCTCTGCTTTTTTCCCCCTCTGTCTTTCCCAGCGCTTGGCCCATTTTCAGCTCAGCTTCGCAAACTCAACATGGTAGCGCCTACCTTGACTTTTTTAATTTCATCAAGCTTGCCCACTGTCATCCTGCTGGGTGCAAACAGCCATGTGATTGTTGGAATCAACCCTCATTCAATTGCGTTGCCAGCTGAAACTCAGGTAAAAAGAATTATGCCCATTTGTATTCAATGAATGGATCCTCACTGCAATTGAACAACGCAAAAGCAGGATAACAAGCTGGAGCCAGAACTCCAACTCCAAATGAATAGCAATGGGGAACAGCTTACCGGCAGGTTACTAGCAGACATGTCAGAAGCGAAATCGGGACTCTTACGCTGACAGTACAATTTGGCTACATAGGAAAATTTCATGGATGACTCGTCCAGTAATATGACACAAAGTTTGTGTGCGGTAGTGTTCTGAAATGAGGAGGCATATGGGCAGTTTTACTAACAGTCTCTTGGTGTTAAAATTATACTGTCAGGTTTAACTAAAGACGCAGTTATTTTTGTTCCTGGAGAGTTATTTTTGCACCTGACCTTATTGAATGTACATTTGTAGGAGTTTCCCCTTCTATTTTGCACTTCAAATGGCTGCAATTATTGTTGCTAGGATGAGAACAATGAGCACTTGATAGAACGGAGAGGATTTTTCCACATGTATTAATTTATTTGGAATGCCAGAAAACACATTATTTGAACATATCGTTTGCCAAGTCATGTTGTTTTTAATTTGCTTCAGGAAATAAAAGACGACTTGGAACCCTCAACTAGGAGTCACGCAATACCAGGTCTATCAGAACTTCTAGCAAACCTTAATTTTTTGACGTCGGCTTCTTTTCAACGTACTGTGGCTTCTTTATTTCTTTATTTTTTATTTGCGACTATAGCCGCTTTTCCACTATCGGCCGAACGGTTCTTAGAACGGTCAGGTACGGTTCCAGTTGTGTTTCCACCTGAACCTGGTACGGCACGGCACGGCACGGCACGATTACAAACCGTTCTCGGCCCGGAATTCTCGGCACAGTTAGACAACCGTGCTGAACCGTGCTGATAGAGTGTGTGTGCTAAGCAGAAGCGTGCTATTTGATCAATCAGCCAAGTAAACAGCTACGCTTCGTTCATAGCTCATGCATTAATACTGTCAATAAATGTAGTATTTTTAGAAAGGATTTTTACCTTCTGTGTCCGTCTCCGCTGGCATGCATATCCCCTCAGCATTTGTTGGTACGTTAGGCCGGTGACACACTGGATGCGTGGCGTGAGCGTGGCGTTTCTGATGCGTGTCAGCTGCGTGGCGGCTGCGTCTCGTTTTCTGTGTCTTTACACACCAGAACCGTGCCAGACGCGGTGCTGGCGCGCTGCTGCTGCTGTAGGTGACATAGGGAGGCCTCCGACAGACCAGGCTCTTGTCTTCACGACAACATTTTCAACCTTTTTCACACACCTACACCTTCCAAAATCCGAAAAATGGGTAAGTGGGCTGTCTGTTTATTTCAATAACATTTACAAATTTTTATTTTTATTTTTTATTTTTAAATTACATATATATCTGAATTTATGTCAACCTATAAACTTTCCAACATCAAAATATCATTAATTAATATGTATTTGTGTACAAAATGACATATAAACATATTTTCCTATTCTATTTTTGCCTGGAAACGCTTCCAACACGCTTGCGTGTCGCGTGAAAAATAGGCGTCGGTTCTATTTCTAGCAAGCACGCGTTTTACGCGCGGCTCGAGCCGCGCCTGAGACGCGCGTCTCACGCAGGCAGTGTGCAAGCTCTAACCTGTTAACATGGGAGCCGAAATAAAAACGGACACGCCACGCAGCTGAGACGCTTACGCCACGCATCCAGTGTGTCACCGGCCTTATACCTGTCGTCGCCTTCTGTTTATTTTATTTTTGCGCCAAGAGTTGTGTCCTTTTTTTCTGTTATATCAGATAAAAAAGGAGTCCCAAAAAAAAAAAAAACAGAAACATCTGGTCATCGTCCATATCGCTGTTTACATTACAATTGCGTTACCAAGGCAATGACTAACGCGCATTTGTATTTACATTCCAAAGAGTTCTGTTATCAGCACCACAGTGGAAAATGAAACCGTATCCGTGCTAACTGGCCCGAATCGGCACGGAACGGAACGGTTAAGCAAAGAGAACGGTTCGGCCCGATATTGGAAAAGCGGCTTATGTTTTATTTGCGCTTTGTAGAGTTGTCGAAAGGTACCGGGTTCGGTACTTTCGGTACTGAAATTTTAAAAACGTCCATTTCCCGCTCACATTTGAGCGCTGTTGAGTCGATTTTTAAACGTCGCTGATTGGCCATAGTGTTCACGCACTCAACAGACATGACTGTGATTGGCCACAATGATAAGCACTTCACGCTCCTCACCGAGTGCTTACACATAAGCACACCAGGAGCGTTTGAAAGCTTGGTTTGTCAACGGATCCCTAATACATCTGCACATAGACGGATCCGCTGACAGACGCAGCTTTCAAATGCTCCCGCTCTGCTTATGTGTGAGCGCTGTGAGGAACATGAAGCGCTTTTCACTGTAGCCAATCACAGTCATGTCTGTTGAGTGCGTGAACACTATGGCCAATCCGCGATGTTTAAAAATAGGCTCAACAGCGCTTAAATATGAGCGGTAAATGGATGTTTTTAAAATTTCAGTACCGAAAGTACCGAACCCGGTACCTTTTGACAACTACTTGTTCGATATGTAAATGAGATGTTATGTCTGTGTTTTTAAATTAGTTAGTAAATCACCCGCAGAAATTTCCCCTCCCATCGGCTCTGTTTTGAAATTGCGCTTTCGCGCTAATTTGCTATTTAGTAAAACTGGACCATAGTGTTTAAAGGAATAATTCACTCACAAATGAAAATTAGCCCATTATTCACTTACCCTCAAGGCATCCTAGATGTATATGACTTCCTTCTTTTAGACGAATGCAATCTGAGTTATATTAAAAATGATTTTGATATAAACCAAGGAAAGAAAAATGTTTTTCCTTTCTTAAAGAAAGGAAAATTTGCTTCCTTTGCTCCTGTAAACAAACGGTTTGTTTACGCAACACATACGTCCTACGTCATGTGCCCGGAGCTGCGTGCATGTATGACTGTTAGCGCAAGCTAGATTAAAGTGGTTATTATGTTTTAAATATGGATGTTTTTCTTACAAAAACGCATTGATTTGCTACAGGAGACCTTTATTCCCCACTCCGGAGCCGTGTGATGCACTTTTTATTATGGATGGATGCACTTTATTGGACTTGTTTTGGACTGATGAAGAGAAACATCCACCCATTACCATGAAGGAGCTTGGAATTGCCTGGATATTTTTTCATATAACTCAGATTGCATTCGTCTGAAAGAAGGAAGTCATATACACCTAGGATGCCTGGAGGGTAAGTAAATAATGGGCTAATTTTCTTAAGTAAACTATCCCTTTAAACACTATGGTCCTGTTTTACTAAACAGGGCAAATTAGCACAAGAGTGTAATTTCAAAACAGTGCCGATGGGAGGGGAAATTTCTGCGGGTGATTTACTAACCATGCGCAAATGAAAGAACTAACACTTTAAGACAGTTTATATTTATTTTGAAATAAAAACTCAAGGCAGTAATAATTTAAACAATATATTTTATTTGTGATCTTATGTTTGGCTATTCTTTTTAATAGTTAACTTTTAACTATTTTTGGATTTTTCGGATCATCAGTCATCAAAGCTTGTAAATATTGCTCACAGACGTGGAGATTTACTTTAAATTTCACCAAGCTGATTCCTCACTAAAAACTCCCACTCCCACTTATTTTGACGTAACAGTGATTATATCCAAGCGTGCGAGTTGTTTACTTACTTTTTCAATTAGTCTTCCCATTAACGCCATTATATTGTTCATTTAGACTGATTCACAAACACTAAACGCTTTACCTGCTGGTGTCACTATTGGAAAATGATTCTTTAGAAAAACGAGTGATTCATGCACTGTTCAATGTTATGTTTTGTAATATTGGTGTTGTTTTGAGGAGACACTGTCTCCCTCGCCTCCTTAAAGGAAATGACCCTGATAAATATATATATATATTTTGAAGCACCAAACTGCTCAACTGCAACCTAGTAATGTAATAATCAGCATGTAGTACGAACTCCATTCATTGCATAATTCACTAAGACTCATGACTCACTTCCTGGACGCTTTGTGACACAAAAATCCTGCTGAAAAACAGTTGGTTTTGATCAAATATTAATCCTGACTAACACGTACTGTACACACACACATCAGAACATCAAGGGATGAATTCACTAAACAGTTGCGCCACGTAATTCAATAATTCAGCACAAAAACCTGCATCTTATTAATTAAGCTGCTACATTTCAGAAATAGCCCAATTTAGAAAAAGCAGATAACATGGTCCATTAGAAACCATTCTAATATGCTGACTTAGTGCTTGAGAAATCATTCTTATTATTACTAACAATGTTGAAAACAGATTAATATTTTTAGCCCAGACCTCTTTTCAGGACTCTTTGATAAACAAGAAAGTTCAAAGGAACAGAATTTACTTTTGTAGCAATGTAAAAGTCTTCACTATCACATGTTTGCTAAATAAAAGTATCAATTTCTTTAAAAAAAGACGTGTTACTGACCCCAAACTTATTAGTAGTAGCATAAATATATTTTTTGTTGAGCATGGCAGCAGTTATTCATCAAATGCTAATTAAATAACAGAGAAAAGATATACTGTAAATGGGCATATATACAGACTCACTGAGTCGACAGCTTAGTTTATCTCTTATTTTTCCATTACTGTACATCAAACACCAGACCTTCACCCCAGTCTTTTTTCCTCCCTCATCTATTACTGTAGCCCTTCCGTTTAGCTCTGCATGAACACGGTTATTCATGGCTGAGCTGGTGCCAATTTGAAACAATCTATAATGATTTATGTTTTTTCAAAGCATAAATTCATAATAATGAAGTCCATTAGCAGGTTTCAAGTCTATTTATGGTCTCTGCTCTTTGTCATCTATAACAGCTCGATTTAACATCGCGTAGTACATTCGCTGCCCATAATGAGCAATCAAAGATATACATATGGTCTGAATAATTCATATCAATATTTATTAGTCCCCTGTCAGAGAGTACAATTAACCAACTCATGATTTAGCATCAGTTCGAGTTCCACGAACCCTGCTGTGCGGCAAGCTGAAACTGTAATGAAGAGGGTTACGAAGCTGATCTTGCTATCAACACTTTTCTATCGAGTGTTTGATAGGGAGGGAAAGGTATCGGAATCATTACCGGTTCATTAAACTAACACAATTCCATTTACTTTCAAGTCAGTGAGATATAACTTCGCTGTTTCCATCTGACCTCAAACTACTCACAGATCCAAAAATATCTGGCGCCAGAAAATCAAAAAAAGAGAACGAGAAGGGAATAATTGCTTCAACTTTAAACTCATTATCTCAGTATACACAATTAGAGAATGAAGCCGTAACTTAATTAATCTTCCTTTAAAGTGTAAGCCTTCGAGAACACGAGCAAGAGTTTTCCATGACAGATTTCTCTCCAATTACATGATATTATCAGAATTCGAGGTAAACGCACAGCCCTAGTGTTCTGGTCAGAGCTCTCCTTTCTCCAATTAAAAGTACGTCTCACTGCCCTGTGCAGTGATACATGACGCTAACCTTTTCCCAGCTCAATGCTAATTAGGGACAATTTTCCCCCTTCTACATTAACTAGCACATACTCTACACTTCATACCAATCCAGCTGGATCCTCTGTTTTTATCTTTCTCCATATTTAGCTCCAGGGTGTCCTTTTCCAGGATCTACCTGGATCCTGAATGCATTCTGTCACCCAGCAGCCTGAGGGTGAAGTACTTTTTGGATGAGTCTGCAATTAGGTTACCTTGACCAATTTAATTTCCACAGAGGCCTAAAAGTCATGATCCATCTTGATGACTTTATTTATTTATTTTGTAACTTTGCAATTTCAATTATCTAAATGATGAATCTAGACTGCAAGATCAAGGCCTTCTGGGTAAAACATAACCTACAGAAAGAAAAGTCACTCCTGTTAACTGCAGTATGTTGCCTGCTAATGTAAAATCACACAAATTAAGCTTAAATATCCACTAAAAGGGTTGTGCAATGCTCAATTTTTTATGAATTAGAGTGAAATAATTTATAGAGCAAATGTTAAATTATGTGTACTTCAAATGAAACTCAAAAGCTTACATTTGAAGTTTATAATGTATAAGTGTTAAATGTAGAGCTGAATAATAATAATTCTTAATAAACAATATGCATATTTGTGTCATTTCTGAGAGTCTTTTCTCAGTCCTGAGATATCTAGTCATTGACTAAATCATTACATACCCAAGTTTCCTCCTCATACATACATTTTGCTCCTGTCCAGCTTTCAGATGCAACAGGTCACAGGAATCTGCACTGAATCACAGTTAAGCCTCTCACTGCAAGCTGAAACGTCTCTTCTAAACCGCTCACTGGAAATTATGCTTTGTGTGCCCCCAATTAGTGAGTGAATCTGACAACTCACAATGCTGTCACCTGTAAGCATGAGTTCAGTTCATTGGTTTAACTCCATGAACTACAGGTTGAGACTAATTAGCATTTAGCTATAGAAATAATTACTTAACCAGAATTATAAACTATATTTATATATTTAAAGTCCTATTTAGTAATAAAAAATAAATAAAATAAAATTACTGAATGTCTATGTGAATCAATAAATCAATTATATATTTTCAATTATTATTTAGCTAAATGTGGAAAAATCTGTGTGGTGTTTATGTAGCACGTTTTATTTCACAGTTGGTGACACCCCGTACTGTGGGGGAAGATTACAGAGGTCTGTATCTCAATTCGATTTGATTCCATTCATTCATTCGTACATCGATTCAAATCCAATCATTCATTCATTCATTCATTCATTCTTTGATTCAATTCCCTTCCATTCTATTCATTCATTCATTCATGATTCAATTCATCATATATATATATATATATATATATATATATATAAACTCTTGTCTAGTAATAAAAAATCAAATTACTAAATGTCTGTGGGAATCAATAAAATATATATATATAAATATATATAAATATATATTAATATAAATATATAAAATATAATATGATAAAATAAATAGATAGATAGATAGATACATTTATAGATACATAGATAGATACATATATAGATAGTAATATGTTTTAAAAATCGTATATATATTTTAGATTTAGTACAATACAAATATTTTCAATTATTATTTAGCTAAATGTGGAAAAATAAGTGTAGTTTTTATGCAGCATGTTTTATTTCACAGTAGGCGACACCCCGTACTGCGGGGGAAAGATCACAGAGGTCGGTATCTCTGCTAATTAGTCCCTGTGCAACATACACTATATGGAGAAGAAAAAGCAGATTGACAGAGAGAAATTTAGAGATCATGAAGGGTTGTGAGCCACTGGAGGGGGCACGACTATAATGAGATCCTCACTTAGTGACAGGGCCACTGACGGGAAGAAACCATATGCAAATAGCTTCTTTTAGCTAAGTGCACCCTGTGAAACGCAGCTTTACAACGTGATTTTAGCTCGTGCTCAATCTGAAATGTACGATTCCCCTAGGTACAAACAAACAACAAATAAACATCTGATGATCAAAACGGGAGAATCGCTCTTGCGGCACAGCAGAAATACGCTTTGACAATGACTAATGTTGACAAAATAGCTTTTAGCACAGGCAATATGGAAATAACACAGTGTAGCGGCAGCGAGCGGGAATGAGGTGGAGGGGGGCAAGTGGTCAAACGTGACTCCAGTCACAGTCTAATGGTGAAATATGGCTGGGTCAACCACCCCCATCTACTGTGGCCAATCTTCCATAACCCTACACCTTCTGAAACCTGTTGAAGGAGGCCTGTCGCTCTTTTCAAAGCCTGGCTAGCTGCTCCTCTCAAGCGGCAAATGTGAACGTCAAATCGGATTAGCGGGAACACTCCACCTGAACGCAAACCGCAGCCCTGTCCGCTCCCATCACCTCTGTTGTCTTCCCATATGACAGCTATTCCATTGTGTTGTTTGTATGATTGGGTGGGAATTGTTTTAACCTCATGGCCAGAGTGCCACTCCTACAGTTGGGATCAACACTCTTGTCATAACTCTGTATGTCAAAATTGGTTAGGGTTCGGTTCACCTATGATGTGAAAAAGCTCCACTGGGTTAAGTATAGTTTCGTAGTACTGTTTTTAGAGCAATCAATCAGTTTTATAAATGTAAAAAACAAAACTATTAAAAACCATTTTCGTCAGCTGGAATTAAGCTGGAGTAAGATATAAATATTAGATGAAAAACTTTAAATGGAAATTTAAAATTTTGCATTGGTAACTAACTGAAATATGTCTAAAATGAAGAATTACTCAAACTGAAAGTGAAATTAAAAGGCTAAAAAAATAAAAAATTAAAAAATAATAATTAATAATAAAACAATAACAAAAGCACTTGAAATTATTTTAAACATTTTAATTAAAAATTAAAAACATTTTAACATGCCTTGTCAGTAAATATCCATGTAATTAATTATGATCAATTATTGATAATTAACTGGCATATCATGTAATAAATTCAAAGAAAAAAAAAAATTAAAATGTCACAAAAAAATGGATATTAATGAGAATACAGTACATTTGTTATGCTCCAAAACTGATTAATATGTGAGCAAAGAGTTGCTGCAGTCTGTACGTGCCGTTACCAGAGCCAAGTTAGACACACTAAATCTTGTGTAAAAGGTCCATAAAACTTTAGAGACGAGATCTGAATCCAAATTTGAAATGTAATCACCCAGTGTGAACTACAGCAGAACACGGAGATCCAAAGTCTCCACAGGCAGCCTCCAGGCACACGAAGAAAAGTGCTCACAATGTGATAGAGTCTTGGTGTTCCTGGCAGGAAATGCCTCCTATGATGCCCCTAACTTCTGGCATCTAACTTTGTGTTAAGGGGGAAAAGGGAAAAAAATTCTGCTACCTAGCATTATTTATAACTGAGGTGGCATTCATAAAAAACATCAATCAGATCTCAGGCTCCCTATCAGAGCTGTTTTTGGATAGGGAGTAGATCATAAATGCAATGTTAAGGAGGCCATTTGTTTCTAGCCTAGACCAAAATTAAAATCTGAAATAAATGTGTCACGAAGAAACGTCATTCATTCATTCATTCATTCATCAATTCCATTCCATTCCATTCCATTCCATTCATTACTCTATCAAATTTGTTTTGATTCCATTCATTCATTCATTCATTCAATCTTTGATTCATTCATTCATTTGATTCGATTCAACTCGATTTGTCTTTCACTTATTCATTCTTCGATGCAATTTAATTTGTTTGTTGATTCCATTCTATTAATTAATATATTCATTCATTCATTCATTCATTCATTCATTCATCGATTTGATTCCATTCATTACTCTATTCAGTTTGTTTTGATTCCATTCATTCATTCAGTCAATCTTTCATTCATTCATTCATTCATTCAATCTTCGATTCATTCATTCATTTGATTTGATTCAACTCAATTTGTCCTTCATTTATTTATTCTTCAATACAATTTAATTTGTTCTTTGATTCCATTGCATTCATTCATTCTATTTATTCTTCAAATAAATTTGTTTCGATTACATTCCATTCATTCATTCAATCTTCGATTCATTCATTCATTCATTCATTCATTCGATTCAATTCAACTCCATTTGTCCTTCATTTATTCATTCTTCGATATGATTTAATTTGTTCGTTGATTCTATTCCATTCATTCATTCATTCATTCATTCCATTCCATTCATTCTTTAATTCAATTAATTTCGATTTGATTCCATTCATTCATTTAATTTTATTTGATTACATTCCATTACTTCATTCTTCGATATGACTCAATTAGTTCTTTCATGTCATTCAGTCATTCATTTTTCGATTTGTTCGATTAGATTCAACTCCATTTCATTCATTCATTCTTTGATTTGATTCTATTCATTTCCATTCCTATTATTAAAAAATATATATATTATTATTATTATTTAATTACCAGTTTAAAAATATAATAATCTAAACAAAGAGTAAAATAACTATATATACTATTTAATATATATATATATTTTGTGACAATTATTTCTATATAGTTCTGAAGAATATGGCTGTCCCAAAATATGGTGTCATTTCCACCCAGTGTTATTTTAGTATCACTGATATGCTTTTATACACAATATATTGATACACTATAGTTATTATTGTTATATGTTTAGTTTTCACTTTAATTTTAGTTAAAGATTTAGAATTTTATTGTCTGATTTTGTTGTGTGCATTTCTGTACAGCATTTATTCATTCATGTCAACAGAAATTAATTTTATTATTATTATTTATTATTATTATTATTTAGTTGGCCAAAAACATGCATAAAACACAAAATAAACAAATAAATATATTTAAATTTATCCAAACAATAAATAATTTCCATTAAAGAATGCTATTCAACACAATGACACTATATTGGAAAAGACTTTTTACTAACAAAATGAGAATTCTATTCTGATGCATGTAGACATAGTTAGACATTGTTAAGAGACTTAAACTGGTGAGGGTGTGAAAAGAGTGTTTTAAGAGAGTTCATTAAAGTCCACAGGGCTAAAAGTGTCCATATAGTTGAAGAAAACACCCTTAGACATTATTAAAACACAACAGTGTTGGTATAGGAGAGACATGCAGAGCAGAGAATTGAGTAAAGACGGCACAGAACAGGTTGTTAATTACTCGCAAGCATCTCGGATCTGAGAAATTACAGGTCGGGAGCAGCCAACACGATTATTATCATCAAAACTCAAGGCAAGCAAACTTATGCACAGCTGAATTTCCCCTCCAGTATCGCAACCCGCAGATGCATTCATTCCACCTCGATCAGAGCGAGGGGTTCTGCTCGTTCCCCCGATACAGTGCGAATGGCTTATAAAGTGCTCGCTCTTTTCATCCATTTTTAAAATTACTTCTTGTCAGAGAGGAAGCTTACTAAATAGCTTTTACCTGATCAGCTGTGCTCGGCTTGATCAAGCTACTGGGATAATTCTGTTCGAAGTAGTTTAAAAGTTAGTCTTGCGCTGGAGGGGGAGAGACAAGAGATGAGATGTGTAAGTGGGCACAAAAGCGATTGCGGTCTGTAACAGAGTGTGCCTGATCTCCTCACATAACACAAGGTACTGTATTACGCTCATTATGCCTACAGAGGGGCTGCCGAATCAAATCGAAGTACGCCTATTGTGTAAACAGAGAGCTCTTTTTATATCTCCTCAGTCTCTCTACGATACCCTCATGTACTCCAGAATAAAAACCCTTAAAGAAAAGTCACCCGTAAGCCAAGTTCTATTAAAGAACCGCTCGTTCTGAAGTGGAGATGAGAAAGTCGCCCGCAGCAATAAATCTGCCGCTCTGCCTCATTCACCTACAGTTAGTTTTTGTTTCTGACAGTTATCGTCCATTAGTTTTCTGTTTGAATGGTGTGCGTGCCAGATTCCTTTGGTCACTGTCTCAAAGACGAGCGCTGCGTTCTGATCACAGACTTCGGGCTCTAATTAAATAACTGTAAATCAAGATCCAGGCAGATTCTAAGACACGCTTCGGAAAGATTACGCCTCCATCATAAAGATTAATCATGCGTAACGCAGATCCTCAACTCAACTCTGTGGACAGAGATGGAAAGGGAGTGAAGAACAGCCCAACACCCATCAGCCCATCTCTACCCACTGAACACAATCAATCCCCCACTAGATGTATCACATATGCATATAATGCAGTCTAAAGCATACACTTTGAATTTCACAGTGTTTTGATATGACTGAATAGGCGTTTTACACTGCAAATACAGCAGAATAAAAAGACAAAATAAATAAAACGTGTGTAACTTATACGATCTGAATTAAAATAACAATTTGTTCATGAACTAAGCATCTATACTCATGCCAAGGATTAAAGAAGTTCACTTCCAGAATAACAATTTCCTGATAATTTACTCATTCTCATGTCTTCCAAGATGTTTATGTCTTCAAGATCTATGTCTGCCTCTCCAAGATCCCAGCTGAGGAATAGGGTCTTATCTAGCAAAAACAATCAGTCATTTTCTAAAAAAATAAACAATTTATATAAAAATTTATTTTGGCCTTTATTGTGATAGGACAGATCATAGCTGTCAGGAAGCAAAGTGGGAGAGAAAGAAACAGGCGGGATCGGGAAAGGTCCTTAAGTCGGGATTCGAACTCTGGACGCCCGAAGCGCAATGGCGCTATATGTCGGCGCCCTCCCCACAAGACTATCGCTGCTGACAAAATGTATATACTTTTTAACCACAAATGCTTGTCTCGCACTAGCCTTGCACAATGTAATCATGTTGTCAGTGCTTCATCTGTGTACTTCGGTCCAAAAAGGTAGGGCAGGACGAAACTTCAAAATAATCCGAAATCGTTGTTGTACCCGTATTTGTAAAGGCTGTTTGACTTCGTTTTTGCATGTTCACTTTGTAAGCACTGGGTCGGTACTTCCGCCTATGTCATGTGTGACCTTTCCAACGTGACTACGTAATGCGTGAAGTTGTGGATGCAGAGCTAGTGCAAGATGAGCATTTGTGGTTAAAAAATATAGAAATTAGGGTTGTCAGTCAATTAAAATTTTTAATCTAATTAATGATATGATGTTTCGATTAATCTAATTAATCTCAAGACAAATTTTACTTAAAATACCCAAAAAGATTATTTAAAGCTATTTTTGTGTTAAATGAGAAAGTATCAAGTAGATATTACAAATTGTATGGAGATTCGTTCAAACGGATGTTTCATTCAGGAATGAAGTAAATGACTCTCTTTATGAATGGGCTTTTGAATCATTGGTTCACATGATTCGTTCATAACGCGCAGATTCACACAACAATTCTGCTATGGCTTCAAAGGTAATATGTTCTCTGCAAAATTGAGTAAAAACATAATATTGTGTTTAAAATATAACACAATATCAACTTTTTATTTACTGAACTGTTGTATAAATTCACATTTAAGCTTGCGATAGATTGGGATAAAATCAGCACTCGTGTCATATTGCTTTTGCTGCCTGTGTGATAATGTGTGATATGTGATATAAATATGAGACAAAACACATACGGGGGCATTTTTTTTTGCACCAATATCTTAAATGTTAGGGCATACCTGCATTTGTGGAGTTGTTGCCTTGCATCATATTTGTCAACAGTCAACTGCATGAAACATACTGTAAGATGATGTACAGGTCTGGGGGCGGGGCCAGCGCCTTAACTGCGTTAAAATATTTTAATCGCATAATTTTTTCATAACTAATTAATTAAGTTAATGCGTTAAACTGACAGCCCTAATATAATTATTTTTTACAAAAATGATTGATCATTTCGCTAGATAAGACCCTTAATCCTTGGCTGGGATCGTGTAGTGCCCTTTGAAGCTGCACTGAAACTGCAATTTGGATCTTTTGTCCATATACTGAAAGTCAATGGGGTCCAACATGAGGGCGACTAATTTTGTTTTGTAAATTTGGTTTTTGACAGCTCCTGTGGATCTGTGAATCACACATCGCACCCAACCGAATCATTTCTTCTTCAGGTTATGAGTTGGTCTCCTTCTCTCTCTCCTTTTCTCTCTCAGGGCCTCTAAGAGAGGTCAACGCCTTACCCCTTCCCCGCAGCCTGCTCCCTAATTAATCACTCATTAGACTAATCATCATTGGTGCAGTGCTTCACTAGTGGCTCTGGGAAGCCTTCCTGGCGGCAGAGACAGCTTGGAAGAAGTAGGGGAGGAGAGAGAGAACACACTCCCATGGCCCGGCTCTCTGCCATGCATGCTAAGCAGTTTTACGAGCAATCACCAAGAGTAACAGTGAGGGGCCGCAGCTCTGAGTGGGGATACAACTTAAGATGTTTTTCTCCACTCTAGTGCGCCGGTGTTTTGTAGTGACATCAGAGCATTTTTCCTGAAGCATTTTGCCGCCTTCATCTTGTTTCTTAAGCATCTTCGAAACGCCAGTATGCACAATGCATATTCAAGAGTAATGTTCCTTCTACATACATGCACGGCTGTGCAGTTTTGCGGTTGCTACCATGTAGGATGGACAAAAACTAAATTAGGGTAGGCAAAAATGTGTGGTTAAAAACATATGATTTGCTAAATGAATGGAAGGCATGTCAACTGGAGTCCATCCATATATGCATTGATTTTTTGAAGTTGTGAGAAAACTGATTAATTAAGAAGAACAACAAATATTAAATAACTGTTATTCTGGCACATTCAGTCTAAATATTTATTATACTGACCCACATTTTTATTTCTCTGTTTTTAGTTATTGTATAAAATGAACAGGAATAATGGTTCAGGAATATAATAATAATAATAATAATATTTTGGTTCAAGACACGTGCATTTACAGTAAATAAATTAAAAAAAATAAAGATGATGATGATCTGTCAGTCCTAAAATGTTATTAATAATAATAATAATAATTACT